>MU223882.1:22278-50289 GCA_018584345.1 Thuja plicata | reverse complement strand
GGGGTAAAACATCTACACAGTTATTGATTGCAAAAGAGGATAAACATGAATTACACAAAATGAGGCACAAGGTAATTACGATAATAGCAAGCTATCATAGAATCAGAAGAGAAGTAGATGGATGAAAAGAATAGACACAGGAGCAAAAATACTACAAGTATCAGAAAGTTGCTAACAAAGCATGCCTTCTACATTCTTCCAACCCTTTGCAATTTCCAACCTTTCTGCTATATATAGGGCTGTGACCATCTTGGAATCCCTTAGGATGCAACAAGCTTCGGATGATCATGAAAACCCTAACCCTAAAAATGTAGGAGAGAGGAAAAGAGAGAGAGAAGGCAGTCAAGAATGACTGAGTTAAAACATATATTCATGGATATTTTCTTGACCTTCTCGATCTGGCACTTGGAATCAGATTTGTTAAACGGCGGCTAGCAGCATTTATGTTCAGTCTGAATAGTCATGCACACCTGTTCACCTATACTCCTCTGCAATAACTGCCTCTCTTGTCTGTGAACAGTGCATAGCCAAGTGTTCATCTTATCATCGCCCAGGACTTCTTCTCCTTCCTCGTGGCACTTTTAGAAACTCAGCTTAATTTCTGTTCTGCTCTGCAACACGTTGAATTTCTACCCTTTTAAAATATTATTGCAACAAAATATTCTGGGGATCAAAAGACTGCCCTGTGTATGATTTCCTGTGACTAGAAACCCCTCTGATCAATTCTGGAATATGAGAAAATAGGAATCATGGCTGCTGAGTGCTCTCTGTGTTAAACTTGCCGCCAGAAATTCAAATTCAAAGTCCTGTGACCTAGCGACCAACGGCTAGTCTCTTTGTCGCGAGTATCAGACATTGACCCTGGTTAAATCTCCAGACTTGGCGAAAAAAGCACTTTTTAACCTCTGTTTAACTCGAGCCTAAATCCAGCGACAAGGCGACTGTGTGAAATCGAAGTCGCGAGTCATTTTACTTAACTCATCATCTGTCTAGCGACCCAACGCCTAACTGGTACCTTTTAACCATCACAGCTTGTCGCCTGATCGCCAGATGCTCATGCCTCTTTACAAGATAACACGACAACCCTTAGTCGCTGAGTCGGGTGATCCTAAGTCTTTGCCTTTAACTTGAAGCACGTGCCCTTTTTCCTTTCTAGCAACAATCCGACTGCCCCAAGGCGCTGAGTCGGGAGAACTTTCTCTGTAGGGCACTTTGATCACCCAACCACGCATCCGTCGTTGGATCATCTATTCTTTGTATCGGATGGCTGGCATTTAATCGCCTAATAACTGAGCCTACCCTTAAATTATCTAGCGATCACATGACTGAGGGCAAAGATACCAAGTCTCGAAGTCGCATGACCCATTTCCTCGGTCTAGCGATCACCTGACTGAGGGACCCACATCCACCTACCATATGCCACCTGTCACACGGATACTAGTCCATCTGTTGTACACTAAGGAAGCTGAGTCATCATCTGTTCTGGCGACAAGGTGACCAAGGGATGGTAGCCAAGTCGGAAGACATTTTATCAACATGTTGAACTCTTCACGCGATCAAGCGACTGAAGGTGGGCCCCATTCTTTTGTATTCATTGCTTGGCGAGTGAGTGACGAGGCCTTGCTTTCTGCTTGTCATGCACTTGCGAGCTCCTTTTCTTTGTTCCAAACTGCTTGGCGACTACACGACACCTTCCTTTTTTTCCTCAGTCGCACACTCGCAACCTCTTTCTCTTTCACTTGACAACTGCAGTGACTGAGCGATAAGCCACTTTTCTGCTCGTCGCTCACTCGCGAGCTATTTTTTATAATTCAAATCTGATCAGCGACCGAGCGACGACCTCTATTTTTTACTTCATCGCACAGTCGCGGGCCTCTTTTCTCTCGTCCCTTTTGATCGGCGAGTGTGCGATAATTTTCCTCTTCCAGCTCGTCGCAGACCCGCAGACCATATTCTATACTTCAACTTCTGCAGTGAGTGAGCGATGAACATATCCTTTCCTTCGGTCGTGCACTCACAAGCTGCAAACCCTACCTGGAATAAACATTGTGACTGCACGACGCATCATTGAAACACTGACCTGCTCAGTCGCACAACCTGAATGAACTGACACAGATAGCTCGCGATTGCACGAGGACCACTTGAACAACTCGTCATGCAGCTTAAGGATATTGACTTACATGGATCACGACTGCGCGATAAGACATAAAAACAAGATTTTGAAAAGGGCCTAATCATTTTCGGGCGGGAAAACACAGAGGATGGCCAAAATGTATAGGAAAGGAAAAATTGGGCAACAGGGACCCAACATTTTGCACACAAAATGTAGGGACGGGGATGCAGGGCATAACAAATGGCGACTATCTGGGACAAATGCCTAAGCGCATTTGAGAACCATAGAATCTCTGGTTAGCACAACTAGAATGAATCATCCTCCTGAAGCATTTGACGAGTAGAGGACAACATATCCAAGAGAACCCGACCATACAGGAGTCAGTCCGTAGCCTTTTGTCAGTGGTGTCGTGTGTGCTTTGGAAGGAAATCAAGCCGATGACCTTTGGAAGGAAATAGAGAAACGATGCTAATTACATCGAACCAGTCATCAATTTAATTGCTTCTCCCCCGGAGACCAAAATTTCATCCCGCTTATCCCCATTACTTCATTTATTTATTTCTAGGTAGGGAAGGCGATACTTCTTTCACCATTGAGCCCAAGCTTAGTTGAAATTCAAATGGCGGTACTTCTTTCACCCATCCACCTATATTTAGATATTTGGAGAGGATAAAACTCTAGACCTGGAAGGAATTCCTTTGGATTTTCAGACATGGATCAACCAATTAGTACAACTGATCTACCCTCGACGTGTCCGATTACTTGTTCCTTACATTATTATTGTTCACTGATTGCCAGACTCCCAGAAACAACACCCAATGGAGATTTCTCAGAAATGTGTCATAACCCACAAATAATCCCAGAGACCGGGTTGATTCCACCGTGATAAAGACAGATTCTAGAGTTCACCATACCAGAGACATTGTACTAGAAGCCAAAGTTATGCGAGGCATTCCCGCTCCACAAGATGGAGAAAAACACCGAGGCCAAAAGAAAACAAAAAGTGAAAACAAAAACAAAAGCAAAAAGGAAGACTGCCCCAGAAGGCAGCCAACAAAACTATTTACAAAAAAGGGGGGAATTTACATATAATACAATTTTGGACAAACTTACCCTTACTCGAAGTAATGTTTGAGAAACTGTCCATTAATAGGCAATGCGACAGGTTTTCTAGTTAAGGTATTAAGGCGATAAGTATTTTCCCCGTAGATTTCTAAAATCAGGTATGGTCCGAGCCAGAGTCGTTGGAACTTGGTGTGTTTTCCTTTCTTCTCCCGGGCCTTATCCCATAGCAGGACCAGGTCCGAGATCTGAAAAGCCTTGTATTGGGCTCTTCTGTCAAACCATCATTTTACTACTGCTTGGTGGCGCACGAAATGTTCAAGGGCCGCGTCTCTTTGTTCCTCCATCCGCACCAGATTTAGGAGCCAAACCTCCACGATGTTGTCCCTATTGTTGAATTCCTGCATAAATTGTAAAATCGGGATCTGTAAGTTGACTGGGAATACAGGGTTCTGTCCATAAACCAAGTGGAATGGGGATGTTCCCAGGGCGGCTTTAATATGAATACGATCCGCCCAGAGGGCGTATCTCAATTTTTGGTGCCAATCCTGGGGATTCTGTTCTAACAGATGTTTGATCACCTCAAGTAGATTCTTGTTCATTGATTCAGCAACGCCATTTCCCTAAGGGTAATAGTTGCTGGAGAACTTCAGCGTGACCTTTCGGTTGTAGGTCCATTCAAGTAATTGTGCAGAAGAGAACGCCAGACCATTGTCACATACCAAAGAAAAGGGCATTCCAAACCTTGTGACGATGTTTTCTTTCAAGAACTTGATAACTATGTCCATCGTGTTGTTTTTGCAAGGTATAGCCTCAGACCACCAGGTGCAGTAATCGGTAGCAGTCAGAATGTATCGGTGGTTGGCAGACGAGTTGGGGTTGATCTCCTCGATGAAGTCAAATGCCCACTGGGCAAAGGGTCTAGCCTCATAGACTGGTTGCAGAGGCATGGCTGGGTTACGCTCACGATGTGCTGTGGTTTGGCACGTATGGCATTTCTTGACATGAGCGTAAACATCTCTGAAGATACAGGGCCAATAGTATCCAGCCTGAAGGATCTGATGGGTAGTGGTGTCGGCTGAGCCATGCCCGGTTCCAAACTGTCCATGGAATTCATCAATTATCTTCACAGCTTGGTCTCTATCGATGCACCAGAGGTACACTCCCTCATAGTTCCGACAGTAAAGCACAGAGTTTTTGATCATGAAATGGGCGCTTTTCATCCGCAGGGCACGGTGTTTGTGGGGAGGTAATCCCTCTGGGCATTTGTTATTTAATAGAAAATACACCAGATCGGTATACCACGGATCCTGGGTAATGGACTCCACTGTGTAAGTATGACATTCTATGTGGGGAGTCTCCTCTGCTATTGTTTACTCAGTCCCTGGCCTCGGACTATTTTCATGGGCTGCATCTCTAAGTCATATTCCTAGAGGATGGCCATCCATTTCCCCCGTCTTTCACCCAATTCACTCTGCATCAGCAGAGATTTGACAGCCTGGTCTGGGATGATAGCATGTACTTTACTCCGGAGAATATAATGCCAGAATTTATTCACGGCGCGGACGAGAGCAAAGGCCTATTTTTCCAATGATGAATACTGGACTTCGGCGTTCTTAAAGGGGGAACTCATGAAAGCAATTGGCCGTTCCTCTCCTTCAACTTTTTGGGTTAGTACTGCTGCAGCAGAATATGGCGAAGCAAACGAGTATATGTAAAACGAAAGGGAATAGTCTGGACTAGCCAGGACAGGTGCCTCCATTATGGTTTGTTTTATCTGGGCAAATGCCCACTTTGCTTCGGGACTCCACTCAATTTTGGTATCTTTTTTCATCATTTCATTGAGTGGCTTGACGATCTCTGCGAATCCCGTGATGAATCGGCGCACGAAGTTGATTTTTCCAAAGAAGGATCGCATTTCTTTCTTGCTGCCAGGCATCTGTAAGTTCAACAATGCTTCAACTCTATCGGGGTCTATGGATATACCCTTTTCAGAGACGATATTCCCTAGCAATTTCCCTTCAGTGACCCCGAATATGCACTTCTTGGGGTTGAGGGATATTCCGAACCGGCGACATCTCCCACAGATCTGAGCGAGGTGGGCGGCGTGATCACGCCTGTCCCGGGAGAAGATGGTCAAATCATCCATGTAGATGATTATGCATCGATTTACAAGGCCTTCAAATTCTATGTCCATGGCCTTCTGAAAAGTATCCCCAGTGTTGATCAAACCGAAGGGCATTCTTCTATAAGAAAACGTTCCCCACTTGGTGGTAAACACTATTTTCTCTCTGTCCTCATATTTAACCATGACCTGGTTGTATCCCGAATATCCATCCAGGAAAGACATCATCTGGGATCCATTTACTATCTGCAACACCTCATCCAACAAGGGGAGAGGGTGATTATCTTTTTTAGATGCTTTGTTCAAATTTTGAAAATCTATGCAAAGGCGGATCTCACCATTTTTCTTCCTGACTGGGACCAGGTTGGCAACCCATGTAGTATGTCGGATCGGGAAAATGATCCGAGCTGACAGCAGTTTTTCTACCTCCTAACGAATCAGAGGCTTTATCAAGGGGTTAACCAGTCTTTGCTTTTTCCAAAAGGGCTTAGCATCTGGTTTCAGGGGAATGGTATGAGTCATGATGGAGGTGTCATACGTCTTCAAATCTTCATACCCCCAGGCAAGCACATCAATTTATTCTTAGAGAACCGCGAGAATCTTCTCCTTTTCCTCAGGGGAATAGGAGGTGCCTATGTGGATGGTTTTCTCTTCACCAGGCTGGCCGATGTTAATTTTTTCAAATTTTCCTCCCTCGGGGGAGGATGAAACCTTCTCACGGGCCCGGGGGTCTGAGTCAAAGATCCACTCTAATGCAATCATCCCCTTAGGGATAGTGTTGGTGGGCAATTCGATGATCCCATCGTCTTCATCACCCTGTCTAGTGTCATCGTGGTCTCATTCCTCCACTATCTGATCCTTGAAAACACCAACATAGGCCATGAAGGCCAGGATATGTTGATCGTCCTCAAAAATCTGAAAGTGGGTAACATTGTCTGGAATGGAGGGGGTGGGGACCATCTCAACTGAAAATCTCCAGAGTCGTGAGCCAGCCATCTGCTCAAGTGTGCTGGCAGAAACAACTAGGGCATCGGGGACATAGTTCTGTCACCGGGGAATAAGGTCAATGTCAAAGGCACCGAAATCTTCAATAAGGCTCCAATCCCTGTTGCGGTATGCGGCCAGCCTTTTGTCATGGCATGTGTATTGACTCCGGACCTGTTTTACAACCAACTCTGAATCACCCAGAGCCCGAAGGTGGGTGATACCCTTCCTTAGCGCGAATAGGAGTCCAAGGACCAAAGCCTCGTACTCCGTGACATTGTTTGTGCAGTTAACCTACAACCTGTAGGAAGCGAGGAAGGATTTCCCTCGCGGGTTGATTAATTCTACTCTGGCCCCACAGCCCTGTTTGGATCGGGACCCGTCGAATTTAAGGGTCCCTAAGTCATTGTTTGTAATCTGGGGCTGGGGAGGGGGAGTTTTCTTTGGATTGATGCTGGGGGACTTGGGGACTTCCCCCCGGACTACCGGTGCAAAAGTGGAATTTATCCCCGAAGGTGTTTCGGTTTGTGATTCCTGGGCGGATGGCACCAAAGGAGTGCATCCCGTAGAAGTACTGGGTCCCGGGGAATCGGTTGCATGTTCACTCCGGAGGATATCAAGTTACCGGGTAGCGATAGATCGGTATGGCCCACACTCATGCTCTGAATGTTTTTTGTATTGCAATCGGCACCAAGTGTCGGATAAGAGTGTGGCAAGGGTCGCTGTGGGGCCTTGAGAGTTGACTTCAACTCTCAGCTTTTCTTCCAAGTCCTGTGCTCTTTGTAGCACTATGGGATCCTCTCCGGGGATGAAATCAAATGTTAAAATATCAAGAGGTCGGTACACCCCTAGGGAGGATTCAGAGAAAAGGACTTCATTGAACCTCCCGACTTTAGTAAGGGCCTGCTTCATCCGGGGTTCACTTTCAACCCGGATCTGATTGGATTCTCCTTCTCAAGGAAGCCATAAGTGGGTGAAGTCGGTCGAAAAGTATCCATTTAAGGATTTAGACCAATTCTGACTTAATAACATCCCGTAAGTCTCTGGGATGTCTACCACTTGGATGTCGATAATGCTGGCTATCCTGGGGTCCTGGATAAGATGTATCCAGACGTTTCTCAGTTCCCCCACCATTTTCACAGCAGTCTTATCGAATTGGATCACCGCGCCATTAGACGGGGTGGGGTGTAGTTCGAGCTTCTGACAAATGGATAATGACATGATGTTACCCGAAGCTCCGGAGTCTACTAGGTAGTTGTGTATGTTTTTGCCATAGATGTTTAGGCCTAGCAGGAAGGGAGGATCCTCATTATTTCCCCGGAAGACAGCCACGTTAGCATCTTTGAATGAGACCGTCTTGGGTGGGCGGCTAACTATTTCCGGGTTCCCTAAGAGCTTCAGAAGGGACTTCTTCTGCTCGGGATAATTTAGCAAAACCTCCATCAAGGTCATGGAGGTGGTGGTCTGCTCTAACGCCTTTGTAATATCAAATCTTCCTCCCGGGAACTGATGATTTTCTTCCGCGAGATCCTTTGCTTGGTTAGAGCTAAGACCTTTTAGAGGGATAGGTTGATCAACTATATTACTCCAGTGAGGGGGAGTATCTTTAGTAGGAGGTATAGGTGTGTAAGCTGGTCCTTTACCCGCCTGGCTCCGAGTGTTGTATGGAGCCCGTGGGTTGGTAAAGGCGTTGGCCTTAAAGGGCGGAATGGATTCATCAAAAAATCCCTACAATTCGAACTCCTCTTCATATTCTCTGGAAGTACCGAAGAAGATGGTATCACAAGTGAAAGCACTGTGGGTTTGCTCTTGGACAGGGGGCTCTGGAGGAGCAGTATCATGGAGTTGCTGCCTGTCCAGCTGGGAGATCATTATGATTTTCTCCAAAGTGGCACAATTTACTTCATTGTGTGAACCTGTATCAGGCAGCCGACACCAATTAGTCATGGGCTGGAAGTCTGTGACTGGCGTAAAGTGGGATGGTCCGACACCATTTTGGTTGGTGTTTTGATTCGGGGGCGGGCCTCCGGTGTTAGCATTATTATTCCATTGTTGTTGGTTGGGCCTTGGCCCATTGTTGAAGTTTCTTCCTCCATCATTGTTGTTTTGTTGGCCGGAGAAGATATTTCCCCTCTGGGAATTTGAGTTTTGGGGCACGTAGGACCTAGCCTTCAGCTGACCCATGTCCATGGTAAGGGTGGATAGCATTCGTCGGAGGGACTCAACCTCAGTGGTCAATTGAGTATTAGCGTCACAATGGGACGGCTATGGCTGTTGTTGGCTTCCCGGGAAGGCAGCAGGATTAATCAGAGTCGAGGGCGGCAATCCTCCAGCCGCGGATGACTGGAAGAAGGGCACTCCAGACGGTTGTGTTTGAGTTTGTTGCGCCTGCTGTGATTGATTCTAAGGGAAAAATTTCAGACCCGGTGTCATCTGGATCTGGGAGGGGTAGACATATCGCGCCTGTTGGTCTACCAAAGGTGGCGGGGGATTCCCTGCCATTGAAGGGGCACCTATTGCCAGATTGGGATTGTAACCCCCGACATAAGCAGTTCCGTTGGGGACCATGTTGAAAGGTGTGTTCTGTCCAATCCCGCCTGGGGATTTATTGAGACCGCGGGATAACTCTAAGGCCAGGTTATAGACTTTTTCCAAAGTATCCCGGTCGCCCAGGGCGATTGTTCTCTAGAGGAGAGTGGCAATGAAAGGGTTTATCGCATTAAGGTATGTCTGTATGGTAACGTCTGGCGATGGGAAAAAAGGGCCTGTGCACCTCTTTAGGGCACGCTGGAACCTATGGTTGAATGCTGTGAGAGGCTCATTGGGTTCCTTTCTAATGGAGATGAACTGACTATGGGACCAGGCTGGGTCCACATGCACACGAAAGGCAGCCAAGAAGGCGTCCTCCATATCCTGCCATGTATTAATGGAGTTGGCGGGAAGGTTCAGGTACCAGTTCAACTCACTCTGTCCTAAGGACAAGGGAAACATGCGGGTCACAACATCTTCATGTTGGATCCGGTGTCGATTCATGGCATCTTTATATGCCTGCAAGTGTTCTTCTACGGTCCGTGGGCCTAAGTGCTCGTATCGCGGGCAGATCTTCTCTGGGTGAGAGGGTAGGTCGTTGATGGCACCCAGAAAAGTACCCATTAGGGACCCAGCGTTTCCAAAATATACAGCCATTGGGGGAACTATATGTTGGGTAGTTTGAGTACTGGTTCCCGGGACTGTCTAGGCAGTTTGAGTATTGGTTGATATGGTCGATCCCCAGACAACAGTGGCTGGTATGACTTTCGACATTCGTTTCTTTTGAGCAGGAGGCTCGAGTTTGACAAACCTTCCGGGATTCGGGGCAGATATAAGGATTCTTTCAAATTTTGCTGGGGAAAAGGACCCAATCCCACTAAAGGCTTGTCTCCTAAAACTACAACTCGGGGAGCCCTCAGGAGGTGTAAAATCAGAATCTTAGGAGGGGGACGAGCTCATGCCCTCCTTCTAGCGCCAGTTTCTGTTGACGGGGTTTTGCTGACCGGGTTTGCCAACAGTCATAAGTTGTCACCGGGTTCCGGAGAAACCAGCCAACTCTTCCTGTAAAGGTTGTCCGGGGGAAATAAATCCTCCGGGCCTTCAAGCACCTAGGTGTCGGGTCACGACGGTGCGGGGCTCGGTTGGGAGAGGTGACTATTTTCGAGGGGGATAGCTGGTTACTTCAACTCATTTCTCCCAGAGATTCCATTTAGTGAGGGCTTTCCCAGAGTATTCCACACTTTGCAAATAAAACGAAAAAGATCCTGCAGGGTTAGAAGCATTTATCTAACTATAGTCATATTGAAAAGTGTGGAACATCAACAATACTCTGAAAGACTATACTAAATACCGAAGGAATACATAACCATCAGTCAACATTTTATCAGTAGCAGAAATAAAGAGGTCGTTAATCTACTTTAACACATTCAGAGCAAAGGACATACAGAACATTAAAACATGAAATACCATTAACTCAGAAGTAGAGATGATAACAATAGCATTGCCATGAATCCTTCCTTCTTCATTAGTGTTCAATCCAGCAAGCACTGGTGTGTGATACAATAGTGGCTCCCAGGGAGCATCTAACTACTAAGAAAAGAACAAAAGAGCATTAAACTTTGCAACTGAAACCAGAAAATCACTTTACTATTTCTTATGGACAACAAAATCATCAATTTCGCCGACCTTTGGAAATGGGTCAATTTGCCTATTTATACAACTTTCTAACCCTAACCCTAACTTTCTGCATTTGAATAGAATACAATATCTGGGGGCCGGTACTACCTGCGCCACCCTACAAAAGACTTGGAGACGGAATAGGTTTGCCAAGTCAGAGGAAGAAGATAGGAATATACATCAGAAGAATCGGCCTCAAGAAGAGAGCTGGAGAGAAGAAAGAAGAAAGTAGGTCCCTCTGGAATTGAGGCTACATGCCTCATAAATGGGAAATGCGGCGCCCTGTCTCCAATGTGCCAGGTGTACCTTTGATCGGCGCCTCGAGAAGATCACCCTGTCAGAAACCAACTGTCGATCCAATGCCTCTTAATGTGTCCAACTACCCTCTGACAGTCTTAATTAACCGCCTCTAAAAGTGATCGGTCGGCCTCGGGGACCGGGACGCAGATCACTACAAAGAATACAAAATTGTGGATCCAGAAGTCTGGGATCCGGGAACTTACGTCCCCAAAAGAATAAAGAATACTGAATGCTCAAACTTCCCCAGTTCCA
Source organism: Thuja plicata (assembly GCA_018584345.1). NCBI lineage: Eukaryota > Viridiplantae > Streptophyta > Pinopsida > Cupressales > Cupressaceae > Thuja > Thuja plicata. The sequence goes on along the minus strand of MU223882.1, from coordinate 39,247 downwards.
GGGGAACGCTCAAGGCTGTTTATTATCCCCGAAGGCCTGAAGGAGGCGAAAAATGCCGTCTTCATCAATTTTCTTCAAACTGGCCCTTCAGAATCTGGCCATCTCAACCTGTTCCCCCAGTTCCAGAACATCACTTTTAAACTCATCCACCATCTTTGCGGCATCATGGCCTCTGAGCACCACCTTGGTCAACTTAACCATTTTGGCCCCATCAATTCCTTCCGGAGATTGATATCGGGACTTCATTATTTCATCAAAACCTCCCAAAACTGACTCCTCGGGAGTATAAGTATTTGCGCTGAATGGATCTATCCCGGAAGCCTTTATTACAAAAGATTTACATAAATTAAAAGAATACTTTACTTTATTTACCTTTTCTTGTAAGGACTCTACCAGTTGCTTGGTTGCCTCCAATGTGAGGTCCAGTCTGGAGTGCTGAGTCCTTACGAAATCAAATGGTTCCTCACCCAGAATTCCGGCTTTAGAAACTATATCTTCTCCCAAAGTGAGGAGCTCTTCGAGCTCTACCTTCCACGCCTGGTAATTCTCAGCATCACTCTCCCACTGTTCAATTAGTGCTTCTGCCTAGTGAATAACTTTCCGAGCTGTGTATAGATCTGGGAGAGTGGATACTAGGAAACACCAGATGTTTCCTATCTGTAGATTGGCGCATTCATCAACTGCTTGGGCTTTCTTCTTCATTACTCGCAGGGAGTCTATGTCGCTCTGTGCTAATTCTTTTGAGATGGAGGCTTATGGAGGGATAACGCTGATGGGTCTGGCCAGCTCATAAAACAACCCAAGAAGGTTGGCATTCTTTTCCTTTTCTGCTTTGAGCCTCTGGGCCTCTTTCTCGTATCTGGCCTCTACTGCTCTTGCTGCTTCTTTCAGCAGGTCAACTTCACCCTACTTTCCTCCTTTGCCCAAATATACCTCAACGATATTATAGTCTGTGGGGTCTGCAGTCGCTTCATCGGCATCTGGGGGAGGCATTGCCACTACCGCAACTGTTTCTCCGCCCGGCCCAGTTTGCAATGTGTGAACTGTCCGGGCCTTCTTTGTTTTTGGCAGGGCCTGAGCCAAGGCCATCATTTCAGCCAGAGAGATATGGGCTGTTGGAGTGGATGGGGCTTTTCTTTTCTTGCTCTCCACCAGCCATGGAGGTGGGAGAGGTGGCCTTCCTACCAAAGTCTTTTCTTTTGATGCTCTCCCAGCGTCCGGTGGTGGTTGCTACTTTTTAACACGCACCTCCTCTGCCTTTCCTGCCGGCACTTCTTCTCTTTCCTTTTCCGTCGGCACTTCTTCTTCAGCAACATCTTCAATCTCTATATCCTCGGCCTGGTCTGTGATGTCGATTGGTGAATCTGGACTCTGGTCGGCCTCTTCGAGGATTACCTCTTCAAGTTTCTCTTCTCCCTCATCTGTTTCTGCCCCTGGCTGGGTTTCTTCTGTCATTGGTATCTCTTTGGGCAGTATGGGAGGTATCTGGCCAAGATTCAAATTTTGGGCCGCCATTATTACGTGCCCGAAGGTTGCTCCCGGGAGAGGCCCTTGGAACACGGCGGCTGGGGTTACGGTTGTTCCCGAAGTTCCGGGTCTGGGTTCCTCAGTGGATGCCTTTTGTTCAGTTCGTTGTTGGTCCACTCCTGAAACTTGTACTGCCTGAGCCCCAAAGATAATCTCTGGTCTTTGCTCCTCTATCTGCTACTCTTCTTGTTCTGTAGCCTCTTCTTCTAGGTCCCGGAGGTCCACAGCCTCTTGTTCTTTCTCTGGGACTTCCGTCCCTGCCTGTGTGTCGCCCCCTTGCAAGTTCTCGAATTCATCAGTTGCAAATAGATCAAACTCTTCTTCTGGGGGCGACTAGCTGGGTCCTCTACTTTCTCTGCCTCTCTCTTCGGTTCCGGAGAACTAGAAGAGAGGATCTCCACCTCTTTGGGGGGGATTCCCTTGGCGCTGGTTCTACCTTTGGCTGTTGGATGTGCTTCCTTTTATTCCTCAGGGTGATCAAAGGCGGCCCCGCATCTGCTAATGCTGCTGCCTCCATGGGATCCACCCCCGTCACTATCGCCATTAAGGCAGCCAGTGATGGGGAGGAAGGAGGACGAATTGGCCCAGACATGAGCCGGGGAGTTGCCAGCTTCGTCAATAGTTGCTCCCTCATTTGTTGGGAGGCTGCCATGGATTGCTGAATCTGCTCTTGTATGGGAATCTGCTGCGCGGAGGGGGTGAGAGCTATCCCCTTTCCTTTGACTGTGCCCTGTGCAAAAGTCCCGGCTGGTGAAGATGTCCTGGCCCCCGGAGCCGATCTTAATACCGGCGGTGAAGTTACCCTTTGTGTTGGTTGGGGACCAAGGCGCGCACTCCCGGGGCACACCCTCTTGAAATATGTATGACTTCGCTCGACAATTGCCCGAGTGAAGTCTTCGATTGTGTGATCTTCTTGGGTGGCCCAGTTTATTATGGGCAGTGCCAATTTATCAATCCCCTTTTCTTTATACTGGGGATCTGTGGTGGGGGCGTCATCTAAAAAGCCCTCCGAGAATCTCTGGAGCTTTAGCTCCTGCATCATTCCAACCATCATCCTATCATAATGCCGGCTGCGCACATCCATATCATCGTGGCGATCTACCTAGAAGTCTTCTATGCGTTCTTGGTGGGGCTCTGATGCCCGAGGTAGCGCTATCGCAATTCGGCCTTGCGGATCAAAGTTTTTCCGCGCCAGATAGAACTCCTGCAAGTTGTAACTTATAAGCTCATTGTCTGCCTCTTTTGCGGTGGCCAAACTGCAGGTATAGTTCCCACAAGAGATCAAGAATGAAACATTGGTGACCTTCTTGAGGCCCAAGAAGGTGTGCAGCTCCGTCATCTGTCTGCAATACTCCAGCAGCATGATCTTGTCCCCGCAATTCCTGGGCAACAAGTAGGGTTTCCCGGAGAAGCCGGCGACCCTAATGTAGGAATGCTGCTAGAATTGAATGTAGTAGTGCCCATAACTACTAACCAATTTCATCGCCTCCTTAGATAGGCGGTATCCGGCATGCTGGGTAGGCGTCAGCAAATGATGGTAAACGAAACAATCGTTTACCCGGCAGTAACTGGGGAAGCTGGCCTCCCATTAAATTTGTGGGAAATGGTCCCACAGTGCCTTTTGTCCCGGACCAAACCTGAGGATGCCGTCTATGAGCAGGCCATTGGAGTGGGGCCTCTGATGAACCAAGGCCCAGAAAACATAAGAAGTCATGGAGAACTTCTTATCCTTGCCTAGCTGCCGGAGCTAGGAGTCGACATGGTTGGAAATAATAGTAGCCCAGTCGAAGAATTGTCCCTCAGTGGACATGGCGAACAGAAAATAGTACATCCATTTTGCAAATTCTTGGGCGGAGGGTTGCCCAAATACCCATGCCAATGCAATCATCCCCATCTGGATGCTCTCTTTGAATTCAGAGCGGGGGATGTCAATCTTCATTCTTTTAGGGTCCCTCTTCGGGACTTTGAGCCAGTTGGCGTTTATATACAACCGAGAGGCCTCCTCCAGCTTGGTGAATTCTTTCAAGGCATCTAACCTTGTAACCACTGTAGCTTGATCAAATTGCGGGATGCCCAGGCTGATTTGGAAAGTGGCTGGGTCTAGGGACACCAGTGGAGTGGGGAATCCTGATGGTTCTGCTGGTGCTAACATGACGGCCCAGATGGTGGAGTTATAGTGTGTCGCCAGAGTAAGCACAAGCTCTGGAGACTGCACGGAGTATGGGAAGCAAGATGCACTGAGAATACTGAAACCTCCAATGTTAGTAGCAAGTGCATCTCCAGCCTGTCGTTGTATATGCATCATTTTTACTAGAGCCTGCATTTCTGCCCAAGTCCCGACGCTGGTGTCGGTCATCATCTTTATCTTGGACTCAATCTTTGAGCCCACAATTTCCTCACCCTACATATACTTCATGGTGAGGGGGAGCTTTTCCAGGGCCTTCTCTATCTTAGACTTTGCCGCTGCCCTGGTCTTGGTTGTGGATGGCAACTTCGGACTTCCGGGAGGAGATGATGCAGATGCTTCAGACATGGTTGCAAAGAGAAGTCCAGAACTGTGAGACAAAGCGACCGTTAGATCATATTTATCAAAATAAAATCATAACTCTAGGGTCCGGAGATCTTACCACTGCGTCGTTTGCTTTTCCTAAAAAGTTAGTTTTTTGCATAAGTATCCGAAAAGCAAAACATAACTCAGCACTTTCATTATATCTCTGGGTCCGGGAAAATTTGTCACACTTGACAAAGACAATGGGATGGATGATGGAAAGGGGACCCGCAACCTGGAGAAGTGACCGTTAGTGAAGAATGTGGAAGCACTTCCACGTGGCCGCCACGTGCGCTAGTATTGAATGGATGGGATGGCACTGGCGGCGGAGGAGACTACTCGAATGCACGAAAAGGGAAAGCCACATGGCCAGAAGTAATTGCACGCATGGGAAATAAATAAGGCTCTGACAGCCTTGATGGAGGAGAGAGAAAACCACCTGTTTGAAACCAGCCATGAGCTGAGTTTCAAACAAGTGGTTTTCTGCCTCGAAGCCAACTTGAAGCGAAAAACCAACAGCAAGGGTGAATCGACCAGCTCGTTGAGCCACCCGGAAGGATATACAGAGGGCTGAAGGATATATACATGGGATGGGGGGATATATACAAGGGTTACCTAAAGAAATATATACATCTATACATGAATATACAATTGATGTACACGCGGGTGACTCCCGCGATGAAAACCAGACGAAGCCGAAACCAAAATATACAACTATTTACAGCATATACATGGTATCTACAAAATACTTATAGACCATTTACAGGCATTTATAGATTACTTATGAACTATTTACATCAGCGCGGACCAGCTATTTACAAACCATTTACAACTTATTTACAACTATTAACAACTATTTACATCTACACAGAAGGTGGACAACCTTCCGACAGAGCCAACCCACCAACGGGCGGCGAACCAGAGGCAAGAAAAGAACAGACGGCAGAAACGAAACAAAACAAAACAGAAACAAACGAAAATGAAACCAGGCGAAAACAACAAACCAGAAAACAGACACAAGACAGAGAGAAGGGAAGTGAAAGCACCAACCTGAAAATGCAGAAGGTGGAGGAAGGGATTACCGAGTGAACTCTGCAACACTTGAATCGTTAGTTCGCCAAGATCACCACCACGGAGCACTCGCGTATGTCAGAGAACACAGAAGGGGTTTAAGCTTTGATTACTGCAAATTCTCTGCAAACTCTGTTAATCACTCTAAAAATGCTATATTTCGCTCTAAGTGCTCAAAAGGTTTTAATCGCGGTAAATGTGAAAATGATAGGTAAGCTCTATTTATACCCACGGTAAAAACAATCCTCCTCCTTCCAGAGTTTTAGGTTAGCCAAAACACCCAGACTCTGAACCCGGGGATTCCTTACAATGATGTTCCTAAGACTTAGGAACATCATTGCAAACAATCCCGGAGTCCAGAATCAGACTTCCCACCAAAAGACAACCTCCGGGATCCGGGATCCGGGAGGGGAAAGACAAACCAAGAAATGGCACACTCCGGGGAAGGAAACCCCGGAGAAGGAAAAGCAAAGAAAAGAAAGACAAGGCAGAGCTGCCACAAAGAGCAAAGAAAAAGAAAGAAAAAAAAGGGGGACCCAACATTTTGCACACAAAATGTAGGGACGGGGATGCAGGGCATAACACTTTCTCTTCTTCTTCATGACCCCATTGTTTCCATTATTCATCAGTGAAATCATGTCTATAGCCAGGGCATGCACAACCACTTTTATTTCTGGTTGATGCGACGACATGACTAGAGCGCTCGTTAGAATCCTAGTCCTAAGTAGTTAATGCAAGAGCATTATGAGGTTCTTTCCCAAAGTTCCAGTTTGTGTTATGTGGAAGAGGCAGCCTTCCCTCCTCTTTGGAATCATCATCGGGAAGAAGAACGGGTTCTGGTTTAGGATGTTCACTCAGAGGTCCATCGATGTGAACACTTGCTCCATGTAGGACATGAAGTGCAAATTCATGAACTACATCCACTTCAATATCCATGGTAGCATTAGAGAAGGAATCTCACTCATACTAATTGGAGTCTATTTCATTCGATTGAGGTAATTCTAACACATGCGTAGGAGCCACAATCTACCCCCGATTAGGATGTTGTTCTTGTAGAGTATTATCTTGTTCATAATCAAATTGGATAGGAGAATGATCTCTATTTTCCAAATAGAGAGAGATTCCTTGGGAAACTGAGGTAGATGTTATGTTCATGTTGTTGACTCATTCTACACTGAGTAGAATCATACTCTGATTTTTGAGAGGTGCAAGGAGAAGCCTCCTCAATGGTGTGCACCTCATCATTTGAGAAATGCGGTAAGTAAAGGACATGGGAGGTGAAGACAAGTTGCCCCCAGTTAGGGTGTCTATCTCTTGTTTCTAAGTGTATATCTGACTCTTGAATTGATATCTCTGTCACATTTGTTAAAGCATTGGACCCATTTGGTTCAAAGGAAGCTCTTTGAAATTATGGAACATAAGGTTCCCCTTGGTAAGCCAGATTTTCTATGGTATAATGCATCAAATGTTCAAAGGGGAGAGGAGTAATCTCAGTCTCATCTTCAGTTTCTGTATCATATGCATCTGTGTGAGAGCCACTAGGATGGTCATCATTAGGAGAGGGGTGGATCTTCTTCTCATGGTAGCCCAAGCCAGTCCCATCTGTGGGACTTTGAAATTCAACATGAAGAGGTTCTATAAGACCTTTGTCTTTTCCCAGGGGTCCTTTTCCTTTATATCCCATTTGTTTCATGATTTGATATCCCTTCCCATACTTTCATGGGTAGATATCCACATGTTTTACTTTGTTTTATTTCTCTTCATCCTTGTATAGCCAAGCAAGAACAACTTTCTCTTCATTCTCTTCTAAAAGAGACACACATGCCTTTACCATTCCAGTCCCCTCATGTATTTCTACTTGCTTACCATTTCAAGGTGGAAAAGATGGGGATGACATGCCATAAGATCTAGGAGACTTAGGAAGAGAAGTTAATTGGTATTCTCCCATGCTTGTGTTATTGATCTTGAGTTTTTCCTCAAAGCTTTTCATCAATGCTTTTTGAGCTATTTCAAAGGTTTGGGATGACTCCTTGTTGTGTAAGACCATACTATTAGCTTATTTCAGAGTGTTACAAGAGTAGGCACTATCAGTAGGAATAGAAACTTCTACCCCATTGTATGGAAATTTTGCACATTGATGATAGGTGGAGGGGACTTCTTGCATGTCGTGAATCCATGGTCTGCCTAGAAATATATTATATGTGAGAGGCAAGTCAAGCACTTGACAGGTGACATTTCTTTCAATAGGGCCTACTCTGATAGGTAGCACCATGAGTCCTTTTGATGATCTCTCTTCCTCATAATATTCTTTAATAGTGATCTTCTTTCAAGGATCAATGGTATGTTTAGAAAATCCTAGTGTTGTGACTAGCTTGAGAGTGTAGATATATAAAGATCTCTATGTGGAGAGGTTGATTATGTGGGTGACTAAGGGCTTTGTCATCTTCTTCTGAAAAAGATAGATAATGAGGAGATGTCAAATGATTGAACATTATCTGGAATTGACCAACATCAAGGTATTTGGGGACATTAGTTTCCACAAGGGCAGTTTCAAGAATTTCCTTGTGCGATGGTGACAACTTTAGCAATTCCAAGATAGAGATTTGAGCAGGAGTTCATTGTAACTGATGGACTATATTGTAACTTACAGTAAATTGCTTTGATGATGAAGGCTTTTATGTGGATGCAACATTTTAATTAGGTGCATATGTCACCCCTTTAAGAGTGACCTTGGATTGACCTCTAGTGACCACATTGGCATAATCAGTTTCTTTATCCTTGATAATGATGACATTGATGGGCCTATCAGAAGGTTTGATCATGTGTATCACATTATCAGTGTTGGTATAGGTGTGATTCACCATGGTTCCTAGGGTTTTTGAGGATTCTCCTTTCTCATAAGATAGAAAGGGTTGCTTGAAGGCTTTATGATCATCGTTTGAGCCATGAGTACCAACTATGGTAGCTTTATTATCGATCAAATCTTGTATCATATGTTTTAACTTCATATAATCATTTGTAAAGTGTCCTTTATTCTTATGAAACTCACAGTAGTGAATTTCATTCCACCATTTAGGTTTCACCTCAAGTTCCCATGGTTTTGATTTGAGAATCATGATGATCTTGTTAGCAACCAATGTTTTCAATACATCTTCAAAAGGTTCTCTAAGAGGGGTAAAATTGCACTTGGGTAGTGGCATCCAAGGTGCCTTGTCTTTCTAGGAGTCTTCAGTGTTCTTAGGATAATTGGGGATAACTAAATTATGCCTAGCACCCTATATGCTATTAGTAAGGTTAAATACTGGATCATTAGGTTTGAGCTTAGGTGAGTCAACTACACTTCATTAACCACATTACGATTCTTGTTCTAGTATTTACTCTTGTCTTTGTTATTTCCATTGTTAGAGGATTTAGCATATTTGTTCAAGGTTAGATCCCCTTTCCTTACGAGAACATCCTCAATCCTCATAGCATTGTCAACTAAGTCACTAAAAGAGGTGTGTTTTTGCATTTGCGCTGCATAATTCATCTCAGGAACTAGGTTGATGAAGATGTCAATATTTTCTGGTTCTGGTATTTGTCTAGGGTATGTTGCAAATATATTTCTCCACCTCTAGAGGAATTTAATAAATGGTTCACCATTGTATTTCTTAGAGTTGCATAGATTTAACATCATAACCATGTGTAAGATGTTTTAGGAGTAGTGTTGGATGAACCTCTGTACAAGCTCATCGAATGTTAGAATACCAGGTGTGAGCTTTGTAAACCATTCCAAGGCTTGGCCACTGAGGCTACATTGGAATAGTCTCATAAAAAATGTCTTCTCATGCATAAAATCCATACTAAGAGTGTAGAATTCTCTTACGTGATCTTGAGGATCATCTTCCTTGTTTTATTTATCGTACTTTAGAATTTTAACCTTTGGGGGAAAAGGTGGCATGTGCAAGTTTTTAGTGCAGGGAAAGGGACATATAGACTCCAATGAGTACTTTCTAGGAGGTTGTTCCTTCACTTTATTGAGTTCCCTTAACTCACATATCATGTCTTGTAGTTGTTGGTTGAGAATAGTAATAGGTGAATCCTCCTCTTGTTGTATGAGTCCCTCAATGTCAAAATCAGGTGGAAGATTAACACCCGTTAACACAAGATGCATGAAGTACTTGTCTTTGTCCAATTACATGAGAGTGTGCATAATTTTATGAAAAATATTTATCTTGTTGGCCCTTCCTAATCTCTTTGGAAGTGGGCTCCTCTATGGAATAAGAAGCACTAGTATGTTGACTTTGGTGGTCATCTTGGGACCCCCAATCGCAAGCTGACATGGTTGATGTGTTGTGGGCAACCAAAGTTGATGAGTCAAACAAGGGTATCATATGTTGTGGAATTGAAGTGTCCTTATGTGAGATCTCAAAATCTATTTTAGGTTTTTGATAAGAAGGTGGTCCTTGAGAAAAGTTGTCAGTAGCTTTTCCCTTGGAATCAAGATCAGATTTTTGACTTCTCGTTTGGACCATGTACGACAATCTGTGACTAACATCTCTAGAGGATCAAGTTCCAAGTCAATGTCAAAGATTCAAAGATGTGTTTGATGAAAGAGAGGTTGGTTGTTGAACTTGTACAAGGTATCACATGTTTGAGGTCTGAATACTTGCTACATGACACTTGTGACACAGTTGATAAGTAACCAAGACCAAAGATTCAATATCATCAAGAGAATTGTGAGAAGCTAGGATGAAAGACAATGAAAAATATAACCACCAGATTTGAAAGTTGGAAAAGATTATGACAAGGTATGATAGTTGCTACTGCAAGAATGTGACCAAAATGATAAATATCTTAATATTGGATTGATTTCAACTCAGGTCTCATATAATAATATAGGGGTTCCCATATGACAATACACTAGTCCTCATACAAGTTTCTACCCTCTAGATGTTCCTTCATATGACAAATGCAATGGTATGAAATGACAAAATATTTTTGGATAGTTTGCCACTTGTGCATGAAATATTTCAGACAATGTTGTCTAATTTTTGAGGTAAAAATATTGATGTTTGTTTTTTTCTATTGTCAAAGTGTCCTTGTTTGTAGGATATGTCAAGTTTCAAGGTGTATAATCACATCAAGCACAAAGAGTGAAGAACCAAACACTTTCTACCCTATAGTCAAATTGTCTTAGTATCACAATCTTTGCCCACGGTTGATATTCCTTCACCTCACACAAAGTGATATTGGTTTTTGCCGGGACTATGCACATTGTGGGTTTTGGAAAGAGACTCAATTCTCAAATCGCATAAGCTCACCCATGCCACATTCATGCTTTAAAACATCCTTGGGAATATATATGTTGGGTGTAAAATCTTGGGGTGATCTGGGTAAAGTCAACTTGGATCAATCCTTGCACAAAGATTATGATACTTTCAGAGTTAGATCAGGTAGCCTCTATCTAAAAAGTGTCTAGTAAGTTCATCTCTTCATGACTACCCCTTGTAGTTTCGCAAGTAAAATTAAGGCATATAGCCCTATAGGCACCCAAAATGTATAGTCTTGCATGCAAGATTCAGACCTCTTGGCCCTACACAAGTTGAATGTATCCCCTTGTAGTATTGTAAACAAGATTAAGACCAAGCATGGCCCTATAAGCATCCAATCAAATGTAGTTCTTGCTTAGCAAGATTGAGGTAGCGAGGCCCTACAAGTGAAGAAGCATTAGAGATAGAAAATAGCCATGTCTTCACTCTATTTGATTAAAGGAAGCATTTGATTATAGTGGGGTGGAAGTAGCCAGGTCCACTTGTTCCCCACTTAGGTCATTCCCAAAATATTTCTCTCTTGGTAGGCCCTCTAAAGGTAAATGCAAGAGAAAGTAAATGGATAACTATTAGAGGTCAAGATTTTTGATTTTCCAAAAGAAAAAGAGCATACTCTCCTACTCCACAGTGTCTCCCAAACACATCAAGCACATGTTTATTTACCAAAGAAAAAGTGTTATTTTCTCAAGCTCAATCAAACGTGTTTGGGTTTTTTATTCTAAAAAAAGAGAGAAGAGCATACTCCCCTAATGTCTAATTTTACCAAAACAAACCACACTCTAATTAATCTAGGTGCCTAGAAAATCCACTAAAAAGACACACATTTTTTTTTTGGTTGATGTGATCTCAAGGCAACCTACAAGCACAATCGTTAGTAATCTCAATTTCCCTTTAGCAAGCATCCTACAAGCACAAGACCGTTAGTAGTTTTATCAAAATAGTGTGCAAGTGTAACTTTGTCAAGCGAGTCTTCCTCAAAATGTTCTGCGAAAACCAGTTAGGCTACAAAAAAAGATAGTAAAAAGACAATAGAAGATACACAAAAGATTAGAAAGTCAAAATTAGTTCAAGAGAAACCCTACAAAGGCTTACTATTTATCAAATGATAAAGTATAGAACACAAACTGGCATTAAAACTCGTACGACAATACATCAGCTGTCATATGACAAAATAGAGTCTCACAAAACCTCATATGACAAATCTAATGGTTTGATAGAACAAAAGATAGAGAATAAAATATCATACGACAATATACCTATTCCCAGATGATAAAGTCCCAAACTAAGTTTTTTTGTACGACAGAGAACAGAGAATAGTACGACAAAAAGTGTAGTTTCATCAAAAATATGCAAGAAATCATGAAGATGAGGCAAAATTCAACTTTCTGCCCTATGGTAGGTGCCAAAAATGTGTGATTAATATCTGCAACCAAACACTTCAATAAACCATTATATCAAGGGGTTAGTAAAAACATAAGATTCAAAGCATTATCACAAAAACCCTTGAAATAGGCTTATTGCTTCCTAGTTGAAGTGAGTATGATTCTCATAGTTGTCCATCAGATTGGACATAGAGAAATCAGTGACTTGACTTATCCAAAATGGAAGATTCAATGCAAAGGGGATGAGAAAGATGCATAGACTTGCATACTTTTCTCTTGAAAGCTTGAAAATGGAAATGCATGAACTAGCAAGCTAAATGCACAACATTATAAGGAATAAAACTAAGATGCAAGATTAAGCTATCAAATGAGAAGAACAATGCATCTATATTAAGCTATAAAAGGAAACTAGAATATTATCTAGATTAAGAAAATGAAGCTAACAATGCAGGAATTGAAGAAACTATGAATGCACTAATGAACTCTAGAATGAAAAATAACATTATAACTCTACTCCAACTCTTCTTATTATCAATGAGAAAAGGGAGCTATCCCTTTTGTAAGAGATTCCAAGAAATGAGTGGTTGAGATTAAGAGGCAAAAGAGATTTACAAATGGTGGATATGCAATTCCTCTCAATCCATGTGAGATGATAAAGTGATTTTGATTGGCCAACTTTGTGGAGATTAAGACAAAGTTGATATTTTCTCCCTTTTATTTGATTTTTGAGTGCACACCCATGTGTAAATGGGTTCACTTTTTTATTTAAAAGGGACTTAGGAATTTTTTATTTATCCCAATGTTTTATGCATTTTTGGGTTTAGGCTTTGATGTTTGATTATTTGATTCAACAAGTTAGGAAAAATTATATAAGAAAGTTTGATTAAATGCTCAATAATTTAGAGTCTAGCAATAATGTCTTAGATTTAGGATTTATTAAGACTAAATATTTGAAAAAATGGGGCTATGGGTTTGCTAGACAATTTTTATGTGATTATATCAACAATTCAAAGTTAAAATCTAGCTAATTAGAAACCTATTACTATTTGTCAAAGGAGACATTAGGCCTATGCTCTCAACTTTTTAAGTTGATCAAAATGATAAACATGTCAAATTTGATGATAGAAAGAAAGGTTGGAAATAAAAAAACACTAAATTTTAAAGCCTCTTTTTTGTGAAGGAAAGCATTAGGGATATTCTCTTCACCTTTGGTGAATCAAACTCCCAAAAGTGCTCAAATTCCATTAGTTAAAAGGCTTGGAATGAACCTTTTTTATTGTGTTTGGAAGTGAGAGAATAGTAGGGATATTATCTTCAACTTTTAGGTGAATCAAACTCCTAAACCTATTTGATAATTTCATTTCTTTCTTTCAAATCAACATGCTAGAACATTACTGAGCCTACCTCTTGAGATTTGCCTTTTCGAGGACATTGAGAGGGAATGACACAAGTGGGACACAACCATTTTAGCCATGGTAAATCCAACCCACTATAAAATAAAATGCATTCATCCTTAATGGGGTGAGTGATGGAAGGAATTGAGAATCGAACCTCCTCTGGTAGTCCTTCAGGATTGAGTAAAATCATGTTTTTATGCGTGTGGGAGGCCTCTATAATGGGGGATGAAAATTAAATTTTTTTTGAATGGAATCTTGACTATAACCTGGTTAAATAATCAATTTCTACCTTCTAAAGACATTTAAAAGACAAATTTTTATATAGGTAGATTACTTGGAAGACTTGCATGTGAAAGACCAGTGAAAATGATTGAGAACATAAACTTTGTGTAGTTTAAGGGTTCAAACTTTGTTTTTTTGTGTGTTTTGTGGTTGATGATTTATATTGCAAAAAGATCACATTCATCCAGACATGATCACACTTTACAACTTTTAAAAATCAATCAAACAGTGATTCAAAACAACAAAATATTTCAGTTCCGGAGGCCTTTTAACACATACACATAGAGAAGTAACACACATCAATTGTCAAGTGGCACTTATAAATAGATTTTTAATGCCTTTGACCAGAGAAGTAGCATTTATAAAGAGACATTTACCACTTATGAGCCAAGAAATAACGCATACAAATTTGTTTTAACACTTTCAAGCTATAAAGTAGCATGCCTAAATAGTCAACCAACACGTTCTACTTTTCTAGTAAGCGTGTACAACCCATTGAAGTAGCACATACAAGATTTTAAGTAGTGTGTATAGACTAAGACTCTCAAACAATGAGTATCTCCCAGGGTTTTTGGAAAATTTTAGAATCATATTTGGATACCCTTTTCAGAGTACTTCCTGTCCAAACTATCAGATTGATCATATCCCATCAAATTCAAAGAGTTCAAATATTTTACAAAGGGATTGATCAAAAGGGTGATTTAAGGTTAGTTGTTCCATGCTAATGCTCTCTTTTACAAGATCTCACTATATAAAGGAAACCTTACAGGCAGACAAGACTTACCTTAGGCAAGAATTCCCTTTTCCAATCGAAACCCTATCTTCCTCTCTACCATCGTTTGAAACTGAAAATGAAAGGGAAACAAAAATGATTTCTTTTCCATTTGGATGCATGGATCTAGACCTTATCAATCATGTTAATAATGACACCAATAAAAACCAAAATGGTGGAAATAAGGATGCGAACAACAATGGAAACAATGGGAGAGGAAATGACCCTAACAATGGAGGTGTTGACATAAATAATTGATGGAATAGGGACCATCAAGATGAGGAGGCCACCAAAGAGAGAGTGAATAAAGTGGCACAAAGCCCTTTCTTTATGAAAATCATGGCGAAAATCCTAGAGAGAGATAGGGAGAAGTATTTCTTTGACCATTTGAAAGAATTTTGTGCATTAAGCTTGGAGTTAAGCTTGGAGTTTATACATGATACCAATTATTTAATGTGAATATTTACAAGAAGCCTTGGAGGACCCACGATGGAATGGTTCTTGAAATTACCCTCAAACGTGTGAACATTCAAAGAGTTGGCATCAAAGTTTGTGACTCATTACTCATACAATATCAAACATGAGGTCACAATGATAAATTTATGTAGAACCAAACAAAAGGAGGGAGAAGCATTCCTAGTCTTTTTGCAAAGGTGGAGGATGGTATTTAATTGACATCCTAAAAGTATGCCTAAAAAGAGAAAATGGATATCTTGCAAAGTAGTTTGAACACAACCATGAACTATTGGTTACAACTCCAATGTCCACCTAATTTTGATAAGATCATTGAGAATGGAATCACGATAGAGGAAGTATTGGTGAAGAGTGGAGATATCAAGATTTTTAAGGAAAATAAGAATTTTCCTAATAACCACAATAATTCCAACAACAACAATCGGGCTTCAAATAATAACAATCACTTTTGGCTCAAGAGCACCAACAAGGGCCTTGTCAATGATGGAGTTGTTGAGGAAAACAACTTAAAAGCCACTCCTTTCAATCTCACAAGATCTTCTAATCAAGTGAATAATGTAAATCAATCAGCAAAGGTCCCATTCAATAACAACAACAACAACAACAACAACAACTTTCAAAACAAGCAAGAAGCTAACAAACCAAAACCGTTCTTTACCCCATCACCAAGAAGGAAGTTCACACCCTTGGGTGAACCACTTGAGAATTATTTAAGGACCCTCATTGCTAATAATATCATTTTCCTACCAGAGTCAAGGCCTTATGAACCACAAGTTAAACCCTCATGGTGGAATGATGCCCATATTTGTAAGTATCATCAAAATAGAGGGCACAAGGCCAATGAATGCACGAGATTAAAGCATGAGGTGCAAGATTTTATAGATAATGGGATAATCAAGGTGGAAGGGCCTCAAAAAATGAAGATCATGTGGCTTTAAAAACTCCTTTCTTCAATAATGAGAAAGGAGGATCTTCAAATAGTAATTAAAGTAATAAAAGAGGAAATGACAAAGTTAATTTTTCACATATCTATGATAATGTAATCAATTCCTTATCAGGATATGAGAATACTATCAATGTTGTTGTTGTAAAAGGTCAACCATTAAAGGAAACCTCTAATGTTGTTACTAGGGGCCAAGCATCAAAGATAACCTTACAAGGAACTACCCCTAAGACTATTGGTCCTAATCAACCATCTTCTTCTCAAAGGAAATACAATATTGTGGATCAATTGCAAAAGACTCTAGCCAAAATTTCAATTCTTGAGTTGTTAAAACTCTCACGAAATCATAAGGAGATCTTAGAAAAGGCTCTTGTGGAGACTATTGGCAAGTTGACTTCCTAAGGATGCATGACTCATTTTGTGTTGTCATCATGGCAACAAAGTCATATTTAGTTTCTATCATGAAAGACAAAATGACTAAGTATGGAAAATAGGGCAGACAGAGTTACTCAGCGATCATTACATCAGTGCACATGTGAGAGATCAATTGAGCTTATGCATGTTCAAATATATATTGTATGACATGTGTACATGCTACATCCAGAAACACATAGTACAGAACAAGAATACGACAAAGTTATAGGCAGATCAGTAGACTAGCAGTCTAGAAGACAAAGCATGGAAGCCGACTACTATTTTGATCAGCGTGAATTATTTTGTAATGTAATGGCTAAGAACCTTTGGTTATATGTTTTTAATAATGTAATTAGTGTTATAGTAAACACGCTTGAGATGACTTGTTCAGAAGAATTGTATATTTTGTTTTAGGGCCGACTAGAGTTTTGTTTTGGGTCACGCCTATTCAGATATGAACATATAAGTATGTAATGTAAAGAGATGTTAGAAACATCAATTATTATGTAAGAGGAAGATACAAAATAGTAGTATAATGAAGTTAGTATATGATATAGCTCTTTAAGAGAGTAAGAGCATTCACGCATACATAGAACTGATCAGACAACAGTGTCATCACAGCAGTTCACTTTTGATATAGTGTATATCAACTTTCAAAAGGTTGTAGCCTTCATTCTATTGGGTAGTGAGCCTAGGAAGTGAGCCATATACCTTTAACAAGGTTTTGTAAAAGACTCCTAACAGGGTCAAACCTTTAACTAGGTCATTGTACTCATATTGTAAAGACTGCTTCTAACAGGGCAAAGGAACTTTAACAGGTTCATTATACCTAGTACAATATTTGTGG
>MU223882.1:0-21922 GCA_018584345.1 Thuja plicata | reverse complement strand
ATGGCTCACAAATGCTTATCAAGAAATTAAGAAAAGATTTGAAAAATTGTTCTACAAGTGATTTAGGGAAAATGATCAAAAAGCTCAATGAAGAGAATATGTCTCTGAAAGATAAAGTTGAAAATCTGGATGAATAGCTCACAGACAACCAAATTGCTATTGAAGAAAAGATCAAAGAAAGCAAACAACTAGATGATGAACTCTTGAAAGCAAACATGAAAGTCCTGGAATTGGAAAACATAAAAAAGAAGTTGGAATCTGAATTAATAGAAGCAAAGGATAAGTTTGATAAACTTCACACAAGTTCTAATTCAATTTAATCTCAGCTTAATGCACAAAAGTAAAAAGGTGACACTACTGGTCTTGGATTCAATGTAACACAAATTGAAGTCAATTCATTACAAGAAAGAAAGAAACCTCATGAAGCAAAGAAAGTTGAAAATGTTGAAGAGATTAAAACAAATCCACTTAAAAGGGAAATCAAGCAAGTTAACAGAACTTGTTATGCATGTAACAAACATGGTCATTTGGCAAGAGATTGTAAAGAGGTAAGACCGTTCAATGGTTACTATTTCTCCTGTAATAAATTTGGTCACAGGGCTATACATTGCAGAACAAATCAAAGAAATCAGTCACAACAGAATCAAAGAAGAATGAATCAAAACAATCAGAGAAATCAACCTCAAAGGAATTTGCAGAACACCACATGTCAGATATGTAACTACAATGGACACACAGTAGAGCAGTGCAAGGGATGCCATAGATATGGATATTAAGACATTCAGGATCAAAATGCAGAATAGGTTCAAATCATCTGAGAAGATAGTTGACAAATATAAGGATACCATATGTTTCATGGTAGAAATAGATTGCACTTGCATGGAGGTAGTTGAACCTAGAACCAAATGGATTTATCCTCTTGGTTATGAAGTGGAAGAACATGTGTTAGAAGGATATGCACAAGTTCTATTATCTGTGCCCAAAGATCCTAATAAGCCTAGGTGGGGCACTTACAAAGAGAAGACCAATGAAGTAGATACTATCTTACATGGTGCTGATAATAAAAGGAAAGCATCCAGAATTACATCTAACATACTAAAATTTCATGGAGTCACTCAAGAAGATCTTGACAAAGATAGAGAAGCCAAGATAGCAAAATAACTTGAGAAGGTTGAAGAGATCCAGAAGAAGAAGAAAGTAGAGAGCACCTCTGCGCCCTCTACCACTATTGATAAATACTCATATCCACCTTCTATACCAAGAAAGAAGACTAGAGGAAGAAAATAGGCATCCACAAATCACCCATCCTCAAGGAACACCCGAAGCAAAGCAAAGAATACTCAAGCTCCTCCTGAGGTAGGCTTTAGACCTAGTCTAAATGTTTTAAAGAACAAGATTGTAAATGAAGGGAGATTAGATACACTTTCTAAATTCTATGAAAAGTATCAAGAAATTGATAAGACTGAGATACACTCTATGATCATATCTCATATGATCAAGTTTAAGAAGAAAGTTCTTAAACTCAAGACAGTGATACCGGATCAGTTATGGAACTTATTGGAGATCATGAAAAGACATGCAATAGAGGAAGACATGAATATTAGAGAAGAAATATTGGATACTCTTCTCCCTGTATGCTCACATGATGAGAAGGCTATATTATTAGATCTGGTGAAGCCTCATCTCAAAACCAAGATAAGGACTTTATAGATTATGAACAAAGAGTATGATCAGATAGGTAAAGAGACTGAAAATGAATTTTCAAAGTGTTTATGGATAGACACATGTATCCACCAATGATGCCTACTACAAAAGTAACTCCAGATCCTCCTAAACAGGTTACAAAACCAGTGATTCAGATAGCACCAACAACAAGTCCACAGGTTTTAGTGCCCACAGTGATAATAACTTCTGATATAGATGAAGACTCAAAAGATACTATAGTAGTTAACAATATATAGATATCCATGACAACATCTGAAAAAGATATGGACAAAGTTGATAAGGCATTTGTAAGCACTGAAGAAATGTGCACTAATCATACATCTGCACAATAGGATGAAGTTCCCATGAATGATAAAATTGACATAAATAAAGAAAAATATACTCAAGGTGATAAGACACCAATAAAAGAGATACCAGTAAAGGTTGAATACATGGATACCAGTCAGAACACTATATTCTCACCATCCACTCAACCATCTACCTCATTGTTGTCAAGGTTAACTCCTAATTCAACAAGTCTAGATGCATGGGGAGAAGAAGACCTAATTAAGATCAGCGTTCTTGCTATGGAAAAGGCAAAAGAGAAACAAGTGATGAGGAACCCTAGATTTTTGGAAATAGTGAACAGACTGAATGACTTAGTGCCTACTGATCAAAAAGTAGCCAAAGTCCAATCAGTTGAAGATGTGGACAACATTTTGAAAAACTTCAAATCACACTTTACAAGTTTAGTAGACTCTGCTACTAAGATTGTAGAAGATGAATACAAGGAGGAGAGACTAAATCTTTTGGTAAAGAACTTTACCTTAGACTTGAATTCCTTAAAGATTGGGCAATCCATATTGAAAGAATTGGTAGCTAAAGGCAAGAAAGTTATAGCTAACTGCATGGATAGAGTGAAGTTCACCTCTTAGCACACTAAAAAGGTAGAAGAGGTAGATTTAATAGTGGATAGAATCAGAAAATTAGTTGAAACATCCACACAAGACATGAACATTTATAATAATTTCTATCAAGGATAGTTGGATAAAATTGAGAAGGTAAAATTGGAAATCAACAAGATAAGAATAAGACAAACCCAGTTGAGAAATGCACTTGCCCCATTTCTAGTAGTCCTTAATAAGAACATCAAATAGATTGATGACACCATGTGACATATGATCAAGGTCCTTGCATGGATATGCTGAAAATGGAGAAACTGACATATGCCCTATGCGCGCATCTTCAAACAATTGATGCTATGAAAGTATTTTGGCAGAAAGAGATCCAATATCTTCAAATTGTGTACCCTGAAGTTTACATGGAGTGAGTATGTAGAAGACTTACAAGTTTTTGTACACCTTTGTCATTAATGTCAAAGCGGGAGTAATATAGAATGTGTATATGCGGAGAAGTATATGTATATATTCATAAGATGTTATGATATACAATCATTTTTTGTGTTAAGTAATTTTTAGTAACTTGGCCACATTCCTTTGTTTCCATAAATGAAAAAGGGGGAGATTGTTGGAAAGTTGACTTCTTGAGGATGCATGACTCATTTTGTGTTGTCATCATGGCAATAAAGTCATGTTTAGTTTCTATCATGAAAGACAAAATGACTAAGTATGGAAAACAAGGCAGACAGAGTTACTCAGCGCTCAACACATTAGTGCACATGAGAGAGATCAATTGAGCTTATGCACGTTTAGATATATATTGTATGACACATGTACATGCTACATCTAGACACACATAGTATGAAACAATAGCACAAAAAAGTTACAAGCAGATCAGTAGATCGACAGTCTAGAAGATAGAGCATGGAAGCTGACTACTATTTTGATCAACGTGAATTATTTTGTAATGTAATGGCTAAGCGCCTTTGGTTATATGTTTGTAATAATGTAATTAGTATTGTAGTAAACATGCTTGAGCCAACTTGTTCAAAAGTGTTATATATTTTTTTTAGGGACGAGTAGAGTTTTGTTTTGGGTCGCGCCTATTCAGATATGAACATATAAGTATGTAATGTAAAGATATGTTACAAGCATCAATTATTATGTAAGAGGAAGATACATAAGAGAAGTATAATGAAGTCAGTATATGATATAGCTCTTTAAGAGAGTAAGAGAATTTGCACATACATGGAACTAATCAGACAATAGTGTCATCATAGTAGTTCACTTTTGATATAGTGTATATCAACTTTCAGAAGGTTGTAGCCTTCATTCTATTGGGCAGTGAGCCATATACCTTTAACAGGGTTTTGTAAAAGACTCCTAACAGGGTTAGACCTTTAACCAGGTCATTGTACTCATATTGTAAAGACTGCTTCTAATAGAGAAAAGGAACTTTAACAGGTTCATTATACCTAGTACAATATTTGTGGGTACTAATTCCCACTGGGGTTTTCCTCTGATCAAGGTTTCCCCGTAATCATATAATGTGTTATGAGTTCTTATGTTAAGCTTCATTCTATGTATGTTTGATTTATGTTTAAGTTGTTGAAAATTAATTAATAGACAAACACTGATTCACCCCCCCCCCCTCAATGTTTCCAATAGAGACTATCATTCCTGACAACCTAGATGTGGATAGATTTAAAAATATGGTGGGTTATGTCATTGCACCTCATTGTTTGTCCTTTTCTGAACAAGATGATCTTTCCATTAATCATCCAAAAATCTTTTTCTACATATATAGGTTTTGATACATAAACACCATGTCAAAAGAGTCCTTATTGATGGGGGAGCTGGTCTAAACATTTTCACATTGAGTCTATTCAAAGCCCTAGGATATTTTGAAGGTGCCATGGATCCAAAGATGAAGATCACTATTAAGGCCTAGGATGATGAAGAAAGGTCTTTTAAAGGAATGGTGGTTTTTCCCATTCAAGTGGGGCTAGTAAAAAAAGATATCATTTTCTAAGTTCTTGACATGAAATTAACTTACAACATCTTTCTAGGGAGACCATGGATTCACGAAATGAAAGCGGCACCTTCAACATACCATCAATGTATCAAGTTTCCATACATGTGAGAAGAAATTACTATAAGTGTAGATGTAAGTCATTTCCAATATTGAAATATTTTTAAAACCATAAATGAAGTATTCATCCCACATAATAATGAAGGAGTCACCCCAAGTACTCCTAGAGAAGAAAATAAAGAAGATGGTCCTAGCTCAATTTTGGTCACTAACTTAAATCAAGACAAGAATAACTCATCTACATCAACTAAGAGTAAAGAGAAAGTTAGTTTTGTAGATGAAAGTAACAAGAGTGCTAAGTTAAGTGTTTCAAATCAAGAGGAGGGATATTTGAACCCCTCTAGGGTTTAAAACAAAAGAGTTCAAGAAACACATTATCAAAAAATGGATAAGTTGATCAATAAATTTGAGAAACAATGCAATATCAATAAAAAAAGGTGCTGGAGAATATTCAATGTCCTTGTTTGACTTACTTCTTTCTCCAAAATCACATGACAGGACAACTAGTGCTCATTCAAATGAAAAATATAATTCCCATTTTGTATGAGAAAGCGACAATTCACCAAAGGAAGAAGAGGATAATGAGGTTTTAAAATGGTTTTACAAAGATGAGGACACTTCAAGTTCCCATGTAGAAAGGGTCCCAAATGTGAGTATCCAAACACATCAATATGGAAAAGGTTTTCATATCATGAAAAAATGGGATATAAAGGAAGAGGACCTTTGGGAATAAGGAATAAAGGATTTATAGAACCCATACAACCTCCTTAGAGATCTAAAGATGAAAAATTAGGAATAGGGTGCCAAGAACAAGGAAGTGGTTCAAACAAATTCAAATACTCTTACAAACACATCCACATGGTAGATTTAGAAAGTGAAGATGACTCCAATAAATATGAATGAGATTTCTTATCTGAGGCTTCTTGTCATGGTAATGAAGTGGATGTAATTCATACTTATACTCCTACATTTAATGCAAACAAGCAACCAAGTATGGGTCAAGGGTAAAGTTCTAATCAAGGGTAAAGTTCTAATCAAGGGTCCAATAATTATCAAGAATCAAATTTAAGAGAAGAATAAAATGGAACTCCTTGGGTGGGTGAACCATGGGTACCTTCACGGTTAGGAGTTTCAAACATTTGTTTTAATCCAAAAGCATTTTATCCATTAGAAATTTGAGAGGACTCAACTGAGGATGATTTTGATCCAAGTTCTATGGAACACCTTAAGAAAGCCCATGTCATAGATTTGAGTGATACAATGTATGAACCCCATGGATACAAATTTAACCAATGAATCTTTATCTCTTATCCATCCCGAACTAATTGATTGGGACCTAGCCAAGCCAAATGACATACTCTCTTTTCCAAATGACAATTTTGTGGCCTTTTACCTAAATGCAATTGAACCCTCTTTCACCAATGAATTTTATCAAAGCATAGTAGTGGAAGAAAAGGGAAAATCTCTCAATCTAGAAGAAAAATAAAAAGAGAGAATAAATATAAAAATGAAGAGGTCTAGTGGTGAAAACCATAATGTGGCAGTGCTAGACCCCAAAAAAGTAAAAATAAAGGATGTTTTCGAAGGTGAAAACCCAACTGTGGCACCTAAGGAAGAAAGATTGTACACATTTCCAAAGCATGATGAAGAAAGATCTAATATCTTGATTGAACCAACAGAGAAGGTTAATATTGGCACCGATTTAGAACCAAGATTCATACACTTTGCAGTTTCATTAACTCCAACAGAAAGGGAAGATTTTATCCAATTCTTCAAAGAAAAGAAAGTTAACTTTGCATGGTCTTATTCAGATATGCCAGGTTTAGATATAAGTTTCATTATGCATCATATCAATGTAAGACTAGGAGTTAAGCCGGTGAAACAAAAGTTAAGAAATATGCATCCCCATATAGCCTTGCTAGTGAAAGTAGAATTGGAAAAATTGCTAAAAGTGGGGTTCATAAGGGCTATAGCTTATGCCAAATGGATATCCAATATTGTTCCATTTTCAAAGCATGATAAATCAATTAGAGTATGCATGGATTTATGAGATCTCAACTTGGCATGCCCAAAGGATGACTTTCCATTACCTAACATTGATGCTATAGTGGATTTGACGGTAAGACACTCTATGTTTTCCCTTATGGATGGATTTAGCGGATATAAATAAATTAAGATAACACAAGATGATCAAGAGAAAATATCCTTCACATGCCCATGGGGTACATTTTTTTAGAACGTCATGCTCTTTGACCTTAAAAATGCTAGAGCTACCTATCAAAGGGCAATGACCACAAATTTTAATGATATGATGCATACATTTCTTGAAGATTATGTGGATGATATCTTAACTAAAAAACATGAAAGGAAAGATCATCTACCCATTTTGGAAAATATATTCACAAGGTTGGAACAATTCAAAGTTAGGTTACATCCTAAGAAGTGTGCATTTAGGGTGCAATCAGGAAAGTTATTGGGTCACATAGTATGAACAAAGGGAATAGAAGTTGATCCTGAGAAAGTACAAGCTATCATGGAAATGGATGCACCAAAGAACATAAGAAAAATGAGATCATTTCAAGGAAGGTTGTAATCCATAAGAAGATTTATATCTCAATTGGTAGAAAAATGTCATTCTTTCACTAGACTTCTACATAAAGACAGTTTTTAAATGGGATGCACAATGTGAGGAAGATTTTTCCCTATTTAAGTCATACTTGGTGAATCCATATATACTCATGCCTCCTATCAAAGGCAGTCCTTTAATATTTTACATTTTAGGAATAGATTTCTCTTTATGAGTATTATTGGCTCAAGAAGATAATGATGGAAAAGAAAAGGCAATCTATTATCTTAGAAAAACTTTGGTCAAATATGAACTCAACTATAGCTTCATTGAACGAGCTTGCCTCATGGTATATTTTTATTCACAAAAGCTACGTCATTATATGTTTGTGCACAAAGTTAAGCTCATTGCTAAAATTGATCCTTTGAAGTATCTACTTAGTAAAACAACTCTCGTAGGAAGATTGGCCAAATGGGTGATGGTTTTGAGTGAGTCTGATATAGAATATGTGGATAGAAAAGAAATCAAGGGAAAGTGATAGTGGATCAATTGGTGGAGTCTCCTTTAGTTTATAATCATGCTATTTAAATGGAATTTCCAGATTCAAAAATAATTAATGTGGAGGCAAAAACATGGAAACTCTACTTTGATGGATCTTACACCTAACATGGATCGGGGGCAGGAATTCTTTTGATGACCCCGCAAGGTTACACAATTCCAAAGTCATACAAACTTCTTTTTCCATGTACCAACAACATTGTATAATATGAAGACCTAGTTATAGGCATCAAAATGGCTTTAGAGTGAAAAGTGACAGAACTACAAGTGTATGAGGATTATCAACGAGTCATAAACTAGATTAATTATGAATACCAAAAAAAGGATGACAAGTTGATGCCCTACAAGAGGATGATAGATGATTGGAAAAATTACTTTCCTTTAATAAATTTTGAGAAAATTCCAAGGGACATAAATAGAGCAATAGATGCCATGGCGACCTTAGCTTCTCTCCTTCAAATTCTAGAACAACATGCTAGATATGAATTCTTGGTGGAAGAGTTGGTGAAACCAACATTTGACCTTCCCGATGCCCAAATCATATCCCTGTTAGTTGGACATGACTGACCTTGGTATGGACCTATTTTTACTTACCTACAAGACCAAACTTTACCCTTGGACCAAACCCGTAATAAAAAGAGACACTTTGTACACCAAGCTTCCTGTTAACATCCTTTCTGACATATTGTATCATAAGAATCTTGACAGAATGCTTCTTAGGTGTCTAAAAGATGAGGAATCAAAATTATCTTTATGAGAGGTTCACAATGGGATATGTGGGTCTCACTCTAGTGGGTTAAATTTAGATAAGAAAATCCTTTGCATGAGATACTTTTGGACAAATATACAGAAGGATGCTTGTCACTTTATCAAGATATGTCAGAAATGCCAATACCATGGAAACATGATTCATGCGCCAACACAAGATTTACACCTGATGGCCACACCTTGACCCTTTTATCAATGGGAGTTTGATTTAATAGGGATTATTTATCCACCTTATCCAATGGTCACAAATATATCATAACTACAATATAATACTTCACTAAATGGGCAGAAGTTGTGCCTTTAATAACAACAACATGTAAATAGATCTCAATGTTTATCCTAAATCACATCATTTGAAGATATGACATTCCTCATTCTATAATCATTGATAATGGAAATAAATTAAAAAACAAAGATGTGAATGATCTATGTGACAAGTTCCACATTATACATCATTCTTCCTCCATTTATTATCCTCAAGGGAATGGACAAGCAAAGGCAAAAAACAAGAGCATTCTCACAATTTTGAAAAGGATAATTGATAATTTAGGAAGAAATTGGCATGTACAATTGAATCCAACATTATGGGAATATATGACTAGCATAAGGACACCAACGAAAGCAACACCATTTTCATTAGTCTATGGAGTAGAAGATGTATTTCCTTTAGAGGTTGAGATTCCATCCTTGAGAGTCTCTCTACATGGTTTGATAACAGATGAAGATTATAGGGTTGCTAGGCTTAAACAACTAGAGTTACTAGAAGAACATCAAACTCAAGCCTTGAACATCTCAAGGTATATCAAAATACAATGTCAAGGAATTACAACATGAAGATAAAGCCTAGAGAATTTCAAGTTGGGAATTTAGTGTTGAGAGAAAATCCTAAGAACCAAGTGGAAAGAGAGAAGAAAGGAAAGTGGGAAGAAAATTGGTTAGGACCATTTATCATTACTTCTTTTGGCACAAGAACATATAAGTTAGCTGACTGTGAGGGAGATGAGTTACAAGAACCTATTAATAGCATCCACTTGAAGAGTTTTTATACTTAAGATGAAAATGAAAAAGTATAAAATGAGAGAGTATCAGATGAGAGGAAAACATCATTCTTTGTACAGTGGAAAAGAGATCCTGAAATAATCCAAAAAAAGTGGAAAAGAGATCTTGAAATAATCCCAAAAAATAGTGGAAAAGAGATTCTGAAATAATCCAAAAAAAAAAGTGGAAAAAAGATCCTGAAATAATCCTAAAAAAACTAGTAGAAAAGAGATCTTGAAGAAATTCAAAAACATTGGAAATAGTCTTGAGAAAAGAGAGAAAAAGCATAAAATTTAGCATGAAGAAAGCAAAAACATTCAAATATGAATCTTGGAAAAATTATTATCTTGGTGAAAACCTGGCAAATGGGCGCCTTGGTAATTCTAACCACCCTAATTTGCTCTGCTGTGATCATAGACCATATTTTCCCTAAATGTGATCATACCCCTAATTATGTCAAGACAATTCTTCAATTTATTAGCATAATTCACTAAATCAAATTTAATCTCCTAAGTGGTTTTAATCACTAAATCAAATTAATTGCCTTAGCTAATTAAATCAAAACAATTGAATTAAATAAAAAAAACAATTTAATTCAATTAAAACAATTCTAAACATGGCTAAAGTAATTAATAAAAAGGAATTAAATAAATCCCCAAATTACATTTCCATTTACAAAAGGGAAAGTCAATTCACTAACCAATGGGAGTGAAATCACTTGGATCACCTCACATGGATCACCAAAGATTCAATCTCCACCTCTCTCCCACTTTCAATCCTAACCTCTCATTTACCTAATTCTTCTTTAAATAGAATGAATTTTAAGCTCAATGGGCCCCTAATTTTAGAAGTAAACTTATGTTTCTAGCATTCTTAGAAATATTTATGCATTTTACAGTAAAGCTTGATTGCATTGTTATAATCTTCAAATTGAAAATTAAAATGAACCATTTCTTGAGCATTTAGGATAGTTTCTTTGAATTTTTCATTCTAAGTTGTATATGTCACTGATTAATGCATAATCTAAGGGCAATTATAGAATTCCTCACACTCCTCTTAGATAGGAAGCAATAAGTCAGTTTTCATGTTTGATTTTATCACATATTCTATGTTTTACACTAATGTAATGACTTATTGAAGTGTTGTGTTGCAGCTTGGAGAAACCAAAAAATACACACATTTTTGGCACCCACCGAGGGGCTGAATCCTAGATTTTACTTCACTTATCATTCATTTTGGACTAATTTCATCTCTCTGTTTGTAGGTACAAAGTCGCCTTTAGTGATCAAGGCTCATTTTCAAGAAATTGCATCATTTTCAGGAAATAGGATCACACACCAGATATCAAGGCTTGTATCTGGTGATTATTTCATCATTTTTGGTAAAGCATCGCAAATGGTAATTTTTGGATTGCATTCGGGAAATCCAATCACATTCAGGAAAGGTAGTCACCTTTAGTGAAAATAGGATCACATCTGGCTTTTAAAATTGTAATTTGAAAAATCTAACCACTGATCCTTGAATGTTTTTTGTCTCTATCTTTTAAACAACCTAATACTTGTTTGTAGATTGTTGTCTATACCTTTTTTCTTAAAAAGGTGGAAAAGGAATTTGCTATCTTTTTTTTTGCAAAGTTTCAATAGAATAATTTGGTTTTAATTGTTCAAAGTTTCAAATTAAGTACAAATTCTCATCATTTGTTAAATCAATTAGAGTATGCTCTTTTCCTTCAAGGAAAATCAGAAACTCAAAAGTTGATTTAAAATTTGAGAGGAATTTGGAGTAAATGAACAAGGAAAACTTCATTGTTTAAT
The DNA here is from genome assembly GCA_018584345.1 of Thuja plicata. Lineage (NCBI taxonomy): Eukaryota > Viridiplantae > Streptophyta > Pinopsida > Cupressales > Cupressaceae > Thuja > Thuja plicata. The sequence goes on along the minus strand of MU223882.1, from coordinate 10,483 downwards.
TCATTTTGGGACAAGTAATTGAACAAAGAAAATCACTAAATGTTGTGGGATTAGTTGAACAAGTTTCACCGTTTAAATTTCCCTTTGGACAAGTAATTGAACAACACAAGTCACCTAAATTTTGTGAGAAAAAGAACTTCATTGTCTAATTTGGGACATTGTAATTGAACAAGCAAAGCACTTAAATATTGTGGAAAAAAGAACAAACAAACTTTTCTTTCAAGAACTTGTGTTTTCATAACTTAGGAATATCTAAATCAAACTTAAGCTTGTTCTTAATCTCACTAGACGATTTGCTCTTCCTTCCAAGCGGGGGAATAAAAAACTTGACATGGGGGATTGAGTTAATGAGTGAATTTGTTTGAGGGAAAGAACATTGGTTGAAGTGATTGTGGAAGAAAATGACCTGGACTAGGAGAGTATTCTCTTCTTCTTCCAAAGAATCAGAAATCTAGAAATCCTAAGCTCGCCAATCTTTTTTATGCTTTTTAAACATTAGAGGGCCTGTCGGTTGAGGAAAAAATCTCCTGGGAACGACCCAAGTGAGGACAGGTTTACACCAACCCTTCCAACTCACTATAAATAATTGATTCCTTGTAGGCCAAAGCATCAGAAGATGGAATCAGTTTTGTTCTTGGAATTTTGACATCATTCCTTGAACATGCTTAGGTGTGTGTAGAGCAAAGCCACTTGAATCTTGCTTGCAAGACTACACACATTTGAGTACTCATAGGGCTATATGTACGCCTCAATTTTGCCTTGTGCAATTATATGGGAGATGGTTTTGAAAGGATTTCCCCATCATAAACAACAATTTGTAGTCAAAACTACCTGATTCATCCCTGAAAGGGTGATAATTCTTGTGCAAGGAAAATAGTAATTTCCCCAAGATACTCATCATTTCATGCCATTACTTGCATTTGGAGTTGGCTAATATGGTATCATAACAAGAGCCATTGCGTGCTTGGTGATAGGCATATTCTAATTAGCATTTGAGTGTGTACCTAAGTCTATGAGCAAATATTTTCATCCTATGGTTAGACACTAAGGATTAAGGATGTGTTTGTTCAGGTCTAACAATTTAAAAATGCTTGATGTGTTTGAAAGCTCATTAAAAAGATAAATATTTCAAAAAAGCAACAAAATTTAATCCTCTAACTACATATTATATTTTTCACTCAATGGAAAGTCTCAAAAACAACCTACTGTCAGAAAAATTTCCAGGAACTTCAAGACAAATCAGACAAAAACTTGATAGAACATCAGAGAGCTGCCTTTAGTCTGTTCTGGCTTGCATCTAGTTGTGCAAAGTTTCATTCAGTGTACTAGCTCGCATATGGTCATTCTTGTATCACTTTTAGGGAGAAAAGCTGCATCCAGGATATCTAGGCTCGCATCTGGTTTATCATAAGCTCACATCTGGTCTTTTCTAGCTCACCTACAGAGTGTCGCATTTAAAACACTGAGCAGTTGCACACTTGTCTCTCAGAGAAAATCAATTTATCTGGGTACCCTTTTGGCTCCTTAGTCTAACCCTGTTGCTTTTTATGGTCTCTCTGTTGTTGTTTCAAATTTTTTTTCAAGTCTACCTTGCATTTCATTTTGGGCTCTTACAATTTGTCTCAAAATGTGTGGTCTATTCACTCTAAAAAACAACTTGATTCCTAGCTCATTATCAGGGAATTCTAACCCTTTGACATTGGATTCATTTACTTCCATCAAACAACAAACAATCCTTACAATTTGGACACACTTACTTGAACAATTCGAGACCTCAGTTGACATTATTGGGAAACTTTGGACATAGTTGAGATATAGCTTCATGGTTAACACAAGACGTAACAAATATCTTGTTGACGAATCAAAAGTACCTCCTAAATTGCTACATTTTTAGAAAGGAGATACATCTCACAATCCTCTATTTGACACAGAATCACCCGCACCCGCACCCGTAATGGAAGATTCTAGGAATGAGTGGGCTACAACCTTTGAGGAATACAACAATGACAAGAACCAAAGACAAGAAGAATCTAGTAGTGAGGAATAAATTCACATCACTCATCCTTTGTTTGACTCAGAAAGTGATGGAGACATACCTAAGGAAGATTACAATAGACTCAAACAAAGTAGGAAATTCCAAAGAATATTGGAAAAGATAATTGGTGAAGACAAAGAGAAATAATTTCTACATCTAGCATCCATTGGAGTTAAACTACCTAAAGATTAAAATATAGAAATATACCAAACCCTATCTCTATTCTCACCAAATAACTAACCTTGATGCAAGATGAACTTGCAACACTCAAACAAGAGAATGTTAAACCAAAAACAAAATACTCTTTGGACTCCATTTTTCCATTTCCTTTAACATGGTTCCATTTACTCCCAACATGGCAAGGCCTAAATATGACAAGTATAAGGGAGAGACTGATCCACATGACCATGTAAGAGACTTTTGTGCTCTAAGCATAGAGTACATGCATGAACCAACATACCTAATGAGGCTATTTATGGGAAGTCTAGGTGGAAATGCTATGGAGTGGTTCTCCAAACTCACACCTAAGGTGAAAAACTTTGAGGAGTTGATACAACATTTTTTTCAACACTACTCCTATAATATACAACATGATGTAACCATCATAGATTTATGTAACACAAAACAAAGAACTGAAAAATCCTTTACACACTTTTTACAAAGGTGGAGGAAAATCTTTGCGAGGTATTCAAGAGCTATTACCAAATCATAAGAGATGGAAATCTTCATAAATAACTTGATACCTGAATTAAAATATGTATTACAGATGCAAGATTCACCTAGCTTTGATAAGATGATTAAGAATGTCATCCATATTGAAGAGGTCATGGTTAAGAAAGGAGAAATCACCCTTCAAAGTGATAACAAATCTACCAACTATAACAACAAGCCTAAGTGGTGAAAACAAACCAAGAATGTTGTTAGCGATGGAGTGGTAGTTGCATCTAATGCTAATCCTAAACTAGCAGTGTTTAATCTAATGAATAACGTGCAAGAAAACAAAGAAGCTAAGGTAACAACCACAATACCTAAAGAAAACAATGACAACAACAAGAGTAGACCATGGACTTCTAAACCTCAACAAATATTCACTCCTTTGGGAGAACCTCTTGAGACTATCAACAAAAATTCACTCCTTTGGGAGAACCTCTTGAGACTATTTTGAAGACACTCTTGGATAACAAAGTTATTACCATTCTCGATTCAAAACCATGGGAATCAGAAGTCAAACTGAAATGGTGGGATGATAACTCCTATTATGTCTTTCAAAATAACAAGGGACATAAGACCAATAATTGTGTGAAGCTTAAACGTGTTATACAAGACCTTATTGAAGGAGGAAAGATCAAAGTGGAAGGACACACCACTAATGAAGACCATACAACATTCAACAAATGATTTCCTAATTATGAGAAAGGGGAAGATTCTAAGGGAAATGGAGTAAATTACACCTACTCCAATAATGATAATATGATCAACATGTTGGACATAAAATATGAATCAATCAATGTGATCACTATTAAAGGTGCAAAATAAACATCTACACAATGGAATGCGGTGACTCAAAGTCAAGCACAAGTCACAATCAAAGGATCTAGTTCCTCATCAAAACTAGAAACATCTTCCAAGGTACCTATTGTCACTATTTCCAAACCAACAACAAAACAAACATTTACTATTCCGGCAGAAAACTATAACTTGGTGGATCAATTGCAATGAACCTCTTCTCAAATTTCTATATGTGAGTTTCTTAAAATCTCCTCAGTGCATAGGTAAGTCCTTGGACAAACCCTACATTCTGCAAATGTGCCAAAAGACATTGATGTAGACAAGTTCAAAGCAATGGTTAATCATATCTCATCACCACACTATCTCTCTTTTTTAGAAGAAGATGACAAGTCATTGACACATCCGCATAACCAACCCTTACACATTGAAGTCCTAATTCACAAATCCCATGTTAGACATGTATTGATAGATGGAGGCATAGGGTTGAACATTTGATCTGAATTATGAATCAAATTACAATACCCGATGTGATACCTGCGGTATTGTCAATTTTAATATAAAAACCAGAAGACTAACAACAGAATTGCAAGACAAAAAGTGATCCATTCTATTCAAAATTTGAGTTTATACAAATATGATGGATCCCAAGGGTCACTAGAATACCTTGGAAATGAAATGAAGAGTCACCATAATTTTTATTACAAATAAAATTATTAAAACTACCAAAAATTTCAAAAAACTAAATAAAAATTTAGGCCTACTTGGAGAAGGCATAACTTTCAAGTCCTAGGTCCAATTTGTGAACCATTTACTTCGTTGTAAAGATAATCAAAATTTTTAGACCCAAAATTTGGATGCATACCTTAGGTACTATTTCCCCGCACAAGGTCTGCCCAGAAATGCCCTGAAGACCTTCAAAAATGTAGTTTACCGAGACATACAAAATACTAAAAAAATTAGATTTCAATATTTCTCAATTCCATCCTGATCATTCCTCCCCCCTTGAGAGGAAATGGGCCCCATTGCAATAACTTTCTACAAAAAATGAGGAAATTGTGCTTCAATTTGGTCCTTAGTTAACCACTTGCCGTGATGAGGATGCTGACTAGCTCGAACCACCCGATAAAGAGGAATGTTGTGATTTCTCAAAGTCTTTAAAATGAGTTTAGTAACATGGTCACACTAGACTGGAATAGTAGTAGATAATTCTATAGCTTGAATGTGTTCAATAGCTTGGGAAATGTCCAACAAAGGAGGAAAATAGGGTCTCAACAATTCCACATCGAAAACTGGATGCAGGCCCAAGAAGGATGGAAAATTAAGTTCAAAAGCATTCTCACCTACTTGCTTCACAATAGTATATGGGCCATAAAAAAGAGGACGAAGCTTCTTGTTTGGTCTGTGAAGGCGCTCTTTCTCAAGATGTAACCATACCTTGTCACCAACCTCAAAGTGATGAGGAGTTCTATGTTTATCATGCCTTTCCTTATACTTCTGATTACTCTGCTCTAGAATCTCATGAACTTGCTACTGTAGGTGTCTAATGTTATCAATGAATTTTCTACTTTATCTACCTCCTTGTTAGTATTCAATAAAGTATCAGATTGCAAAACTGGCAGTGCTACATCCACAGGTGCCAATGGTTGATACCCAAGATAAAACTCAAATGGACTATGCCCTGTAGTACTATGGAGTGCACAGTTGTAACTATGTTGCACATAGGGTAAGCTTTCATCCCATGTGCAACAATGTTTTGAATGATACATCCATAGGATATGAATGATCATTTGATTCACCACTTTTGTCTACACATCTGTTTGGGGATGGAATGCTATGGACTTTGTCAACTTCGTGTCCATTTTAGCCCATAGTGCAGACCAAAATTTACTGATGAACCTGCTATCCCTATTAGAAATAATGCTTTTGGGAAAACCAAAATGAACCCAAACATGTTCAAAAAATAACTTGGCAGTCTCTTCTATACAAATCATCTTTTTACATGCTACCATGATAGCCATTTTAGAAGACCTATCTACCAAAAAATAAACACAATCATGCCCCTACCTGGTAGTTGGAAGCTGAGACATAAAATCCATTGAAACAGACTGCCATGGATTATCAGGAATAGGTAATGGTAAGTATAGACCCAACTTACAGTTTGCAGGCTTTACAATTGCACAGGCTGCACAAGCTTGTATATATAAAATTATATCCTACTTTATTTTTGGCCAATAGAAATGCTTTTGAAGGATAGCAGTAGTTTTACCAATACCAAAATGTCCTACAACATGGCTGTAGTGAGCTTCCCATATCATTTTATTTCATTCCTCAGTGGGTACACATATATGACCAACATGGCAGAGCAACCCATCCTGCAAGTGAAAATTAGAGACACACTTTCCTTCTACCAAATTACTATAGATGTTAGAAAAATAAGGGTCAATACCATATAGTTGTTCCCATGTCAATGATTGATGACCACATGAATCCAGCACCATTGTCAAACTTGCAATTGGAGGGTTGCTCAAACAATCTACCACTTTGTTACTGCTTCCTTTTTTAGGATGAATGTTGAGGTGAAATTATTGTAGATAAGCTAACCACCTTTGATGTCTATCATTCTAAAACCTCCCTTATGTTTGCAAGAATTGAAGAGGTTTATGGTCTGTATTTATAATATTTTCCTTTTCTAGTATATAATGTTTCCATTGTTTGTATGCCTGAACAATAACATACAACTCCTTGTCATAGGTAGAGTACCTATGTACTGTATTAGAAAAAGTTTCACTATGATAGGCAACATGATGCCCATGTTGTGTGAGTACTACACCAAGAGAATAATTAGATGCATCACTTTCTATCTCAAATGATTGTTGCAGATCTGGGAGAACCAGTATTGGTGCTCAACATAATCTTTATTTAACTCTTCAAATGATTTTTTCTTTGCCTCTATCCACTAAAATTTTTCTTGTGCTCCACCCCTTAGTGATTGATTGAGAGGCCATGATATATGTGAGAAACCAAAAACAAATCTGTGATAGAAGTTGGCTAAGCCCAAGAAGCTGTGAAGCTCTGTGAAATTTTTAGGAGATGGCCAATCTCTGATTATTTGAATCTTTGTTGGGTCAACATGAAAACCTTAGTATCAATGATATACCCTAAGTATTGAATACTTTTCATACCAAAAGAGAACTTCTCAATGTTGGCATAAATTTTATGTTTTTGCAGAGTAGAAAGCACTTGTTCAACATGCTGCAAATGCTTAGACCAAGTATTGCTAAAGATTAGTATGTCATCCAAATAAACAACCACAAAAGAATCAATGAATGGTCTAAGAACATCATTCATTAGCCTCATAAATGTTGTTGGGACATTTGGTAGGCCAAAAGGCATAACCAACCATTCAAAAAAACCTTCCTTAGATTTAAATGTAGTCTTCCACACATCTACTGGATCAATTGGTACTTGGTGATATCTAGATTTCAAGTCAATTTTTGTAAAGAACTTAGCTCCCCTAAGTTGGTCCAACAAATCATCAATTCGAGGGATTAGATATCTATTTTTCACATTGATTTTTTTCAATGCCCTATTATCAATACAAAGTCTCCATGTGCCATATTTCTTTTTAGCAAGGATAATTGGACTACCACAGGGTGAAGCACTTGGACGAATATGTCCTTTCTGAATCAACTCTTGAATTTGTCTCTTGATTTCATCATTTTCCAAAACTGACCTTCTATATATTGGCTCATGTGGTAGTGGTGTGCCTGGGATTAAATCAATAGAGTGCTTGACTTGACAGTGTGTTGGAACTCCCACCGATGATTTAAACACACTATGATATTCTTTCAAAATTTTATCCATCTGATTTTGTTGATTTGCTGTTATGGATACCTTAGCATGTGTATTAAGGACAATTGAATTTTTTTGTTCAGGGTGAACCATGAGAAGAACAAAAGCTCCAATTTGAGAAATCAAACATTTATATTATTTAGCACTAATTAGAGAAGCATTTTGTGTTGGACATACCTCTGGTATTTGAAACCTCTTCCCACCAAGCTTGATTGTAACACTGTGCGGTCTGGATTCATACACTCTATGCCTATGATACATGTAAGGTTTCCCCAATAAGACATCACATACATCCAGCAGTGCTACATCACATACCACTTCATCCTTGAAAGGCTTGATTGAATATGGAAGATGATACTGTTGATTTATTTGAATATCTTGTCCCTCATTTACCCATCCCATAGAGTGTGCTTGTGGGTGTCTTGTCACTTTCAATTTCAATCTTTTGAATGTCTCCCTAGATATCAAATTATTTTGGCTCCCACTGTCAACAATAAAATGTAGAGGCTTTCCATCAACCCACATCTGTGAATGAAAAAGTCTCTCTTCATCTTCATGATGCATTACTTTAGCAGTTGCAACTATGGCATATGGGTATGCTTCTATGACAGAATCATTCTCCTTTTGCTCGGAAGGATCTATTGGTGATGATTCAGATTTAGCTTCCTCTCCTCGTATTTATGTCATGAGATTTTTGATACTTCAACAATCCTTTGTATTATGGGTTGGGGACTTATGCATCTCACACCACATGCCTGTATTTTCTTGTTTCTTTTTGGCAGCCCACCATGTGTTCTTAGCTGAGTTTGAGTGAGGTTCCTTGGTGACCTATTTTCTCATAGATTTTTTGTCACCTTCAACCTTTGGCTTATTATTTGCAAAGTAGTCCCTCTTCCCTTTCTACTTGAATTTCTCTTCAATTTTTGTAGCATATTTATAGGCATTTCCCAATGTCTCAATATTCAAAAATTCCATCTCTGTTTGAATATACCTGTGAAGTCTACTACGATATTTTAGAATTTGATGCTTCTCTAAATCCTGAATACCATGTTTTGCTGAAAGTGAATGGAATGTGTTCATGTAATATTGCATAGATTGATCCCTTTTCTATCAAAGAAACTACCATTCTATGTATTTCTGTTCATATACATCCTTAGGAAAGTATGCTTCTTTTTATGTATTCCACAAATTCTCCCCATGTGGGCTTATTATCAAGAGATACTTCCAAGCCATTTTCATCAGATAATTCCCATTCTCTATTTGATAATTTGGCTTCCTAAGCACATTTCATGTGGGTTTTATCTTTGAGGAGAGAAAACGTTATTTTTTCTACATCTGAGAAATTATTTATAGAAAAGTATCTATCCAATTTTGATATCCAGTTATCAACAGCTTCAGTATCAACTTTTCCTTCAAAATTTGGGATGTCAAAATTTACTTGCACTTTGAAAGGGGTATTTCCATGAAATTTTGGTCCTAATTCAGAGGGTTGTTGATTTTGTAGATGGAGTGAAAATTGACTCATCATCTCCTCTCATTGCTTATTTAAAGCCTCTTCCACCAACTACTTAATTTTATCGTCTAACATCTTTGATTGTGTGCGCCTCAAAGGTGGATATTGTGACAAATCTTGTGTATCTAGTCCTAATATTTGGTAGGAGGACCTTGTGTAAATTGGCATAAAGGAGCATTCCTGCTCTGATACCACTGAACTAAATTATGAATCAGATTACAATACCTGGTGTGATACCTGCGGTATTGTCAATTTCAATATAAAAACCAGAAGACTAGCAACAGAATTACAAGCCAAAAAGTGATCCATTCTATTCAAAATTTGAGTTTATACAAATATGATGGATCTCAAGGGTCACTATAATAACTTGGAAATGAGATGAAGATTCACCATAATGTTTATTACAAATAAACTTATTAAAACTACCAAAAATTTCAAAAAACAAAATAAAAATTTAGGCCTACTTGGAGAAGGCATAACTTTCAAGTCCTAGGTCCAATTTGCAAACCATTTACTTCATTGTAAAGATAATCAAAATTTGTAGACCCCAAATTTGGTATTATACCTTAGGTACTACTTCCCTACACAAGATCTACCCAGAAATACCCCAAAGACCTTCCAAAATGTAGTTTACGGAGACATACAAAATACTGAAAAAATTAGATTTCAATATTTCCCAATTCCATCATGATCAACATTTGTACTCTCAATCTGATAAAGAATTTGGGACTTTCAAAAAAAACTATTGACTCAAGTAAGATAACTATCAAAGCTTATGATGAAGAAGAAAGATCCTCTAAAGGCCTCATTGTTTTACCAATCAGACTTGGACTAGTTGAAAGAAATGTGATATGTCAAGTTCTAGATCTACCCTTGGCTTACAACATACTATAAGGGAGACCTTGTATCCATGAAATGCAAGCGATACCCTCTACTTACCACCAATGTATCAAATTCCCACATAATGGGGTGGAAGTAACAACTCCTGTAGATGCCAATTACACTTGCAATAATGTCAAAGAAGATAGTATGGTTCCTCATAAAAAGGAAGTTCCAAAAGATGCTATAGCTGAAACTACTAAAGAGATGGTTATGATAAGCTTCGGAAAGACCTTAAAACATGCAGAAACTAGTATGGGAGAATACAAGCTAGACATGACCCCATCATTGATAGAACTTTCAGCGTCTCCAAGATCTTATGGAAAACCTTCTTCATATTTCACACCTATTACATTAAAAGAATTAGAAATTCACAAAGAAACTGGCATGGTTAAAGCATATACCTCTCAAGAGGATGAAAAAGAAGAAAAATAAGTCTTGGCTTGGCTTTACAAAGGAGAACCAAAAGAAAATGAGGTAAAACATGTGGAAATATCCCCTAAAAGGTATGGTAAAGGATATGAACTTCTCAAAAAAACAAGTTATAAAGGGAAAGGAACTTTAGGATACAAAGGAAAAGGGCTTGTTGAACCTATGCACATGGAATTCAAAAATACCAAAGACAAAATAGGACTAGGTTTCAACAACAAAACTGAAAACCCTACTTCAAGAGATGGTCCAATCTTTGATGAAGA
>MU223881.1:2935432-2946897 GCA_018584345.1 Thuja plicata | reverse complement strand
GGAACTCAACCCAAACAGGAACCCTAAGTTTTTTATCGTCGGAGACAGTAAAGTCTCGAGACCACCTCTGGAAAACTAAAAGGGAGGACCTAACAGTCCAGGGACCACGGTTGAAAACCGCGTCCGCTTGGGAAGGGTTAGCAAACCTAAAAAGGAAAAAACCTTTGGTAAGGTTTTGCACTCCATCAAGACGGACCCCATGAGGGGTCTAGCTCTTGTTGACCCAGTCCTTGAGGATACTTTCAGGAGGAGTACGACCCACAAAATATCTAATTAGCGTATGTTTCTCTAACCATTCACATGCAGTATCAAATTCCTGAGGATTAAGGATAATGTCAGGGTTACCTCGTGGAAGACCTTTAGGATGAACTTGCGAGGACGTTTGTTCGGAGGAGGCGCCATGGCAGTCCGAAGCTTCAACTCGAGCACCAGCAGTAACTGCTGGGCCGAAGTTGGCCGGAGCCATACTAAAGGCTAACCCTAATGAGATCCCGTAGTAAATGCGGTATGACAGATGGATGGCTCAGAGCGAAAACACAGATAGAATGCCGTACACATCATTTGATTTGATTTGATTGGCTTAGGTGATTAATAAAATTTAGTGATTAGATCACTTAGGAGATTAAATCTGATTCAAATAAATTATGCCAGCTGATTGAAGATTTGTCTGGACATAATTGGGGGTATGATCACACTTAGGGAAATAGGGTCTATGGTCAGAGAAAACCAAATTAGGCTGGTTACAATACTTGCAACATTGAATCTGATGAAAGCGATATTCATATTCTCATGATTTACAAATCTCACCAGTGAGGGTTGTATCATTGTCATTGTTGAAATCTGAAGGAAGGAGGTATTCAGATCATCATGGTTTGTAAATATAACTAGCGAGGGTTGTACCTTTTTCAGGTACCAAAATTATCGATGATGAAAAATAAATCCATGCATTCTTTTACAAAAATGACAGTTAGCTGCATTCATCTAGATTAATCTTCCATTGTATTTGTTATGGGATTTTACTTAGTCAAGGGGGTGGAAGTTAATCATGGTTACATCATCAAATGTCTGATCCATCAAATGATCAATGCTACATCAAGGGTATCATCACTATGCATCTACTCACCTAGGGGCAACCTAACCATCTAGGGGAACCTAACACTGTTCATCACCTGTACCTATATCTACACCTGATTCATATCAAATGACCATATCTATAAGCCTCCCACCATTAATGTTCTAGAGGAAGTCTATCTTTCAATAAAATCAAGAATCCATCAGTCAAATAATCTAATTCATCATTTAATGCCAATCATTTATCCTATCATCCATTTGCTCATCTTGTGCACATTGATTTATTTGTCTCTCTAGATCTTGAGAGAGAATTATCAATTTATCAAATCAACTCATCAACCTACCTATCCTATCAGATTGACATCAATTCAACATCAACCAAGTGATTTTGACTGACATCAAGTGATATCCAAACATCATCAACATCTTTGAAACATCAATAACATTCTATCAATCATCAAATTATCTTATGATTGTGCATTTTCAAATCAATTTTATTAGGAATCTCATCGAAACTCCCTCAATCTAAGTCATAATTATTCCACATCATTTTGATTTGTTTCCTAAGGGGCATTATATTTTTATCAATGAATTGACATCAGGATTCATATTGTAACATTTTTTCCTCATCATTAGGGGCAACATCCTATGAATAAAATCTTCATAGATCAAACTGTATCTGGGGCATTAAAGTTTTCAATTGTTATCAGGGAAATATTTTTCAAATCAACAGTTCACATCAGGTTCTTCATCTAGCATCAGTCAATCAGATTAGAACATTGATTTTCTTTGAATCAATGCGCTTCACACATTGATTCAAAGAGGGGTATTTTTAGACACCTAAATTTGGTTAGGTGTATTAATCAAATCAAATGGGACTAAATCAAATCAAAATCAAAGGATAAATTAATAAATACATCAATTAATAAAATTCAAGCCTAAAAGGGATTAATCAAAACTATGCAATTGATTTAATCAATTAGTTATATAGTTTAAATCAAAAATCAAATTCAACCCATTCCCTTACATGGCTAATTTAATTAATTTATTGAATTAGTTAAATCCTATTTTCTTTCAACAAAGGAGACAAGAAATGGAAGAGCCAATGAGAATCAAGAATTGAAAGCACATGGATCACTCCAAACTTTGCAATCTTGATCACTCATTTGACCCTTTAACATCCTCACCACTCAATTTGTCTCTTTGTCCCAACCTTTGAGACCAACATTTAAATGATCTCTCCATTTGAAACCATTTGAAAGCCTTCAACTCAACCAAGCTTGAATCACGAGCAATTGCTAATCCTAGAAATTTATGAGCAATTGCATCTACGTTCTATAGAGAAATCCCTTTGAGATCATAAACATTCTGAGCATAATAGTGAATTGTGAGAGCAAATTTGAATGAATTGCATGATAATTTGAGGAATTTGAGAGCTAGATTAGGCATATCAATCATCATTTCTCATTCTAGGACTGTCACTAATGGAGATTAAGGCTAAGAGCTTCATTAGCATGCTTAGTTAGAGAACCATGCAATGCTTCTTGTTTATTTTTCAATTCTTTTTTTAAATTTAGATTATCTTTCAATATAATTGATAGTATTCAAACTAATTTCATGAAGGTATTATTCACATACACACACATATGAGTAGTTGCACAAATTTAATGTTTATATATTCGATATGCCATGAGGATGTTGCCTATCATTTATTTGTGAATATGTTCCAAGGTGCAACACTTGAATGGTTATACAAACTTGCCACCAAAATTGACTCATTACTAGGATCAATTGAAAGGTATTTCTTTTTTGTGGCAATCTTACTACCAAAATGACTCATTACTAGGATCAATCAAAAGATGTTTCTTTTTTGAGGAAATGTAGGAAAAAATAGGATTTGCAAGGAGCCCTTGGTAGTTTGCAATAGTTAGAAAATTTGTATCATGGATATATTTCACAATTCATTCAGAGGTTTCTCATCATGTTCAAAGGTTTCATGTTGCAAATTAATTATCCAAAGAGTATTTTATGTTTATAACTTAGATGAAAAAGTGGAGTGATCACCATAGATGGTGGATCTAGAGAAACCTTACCTACATTACCATAATTAGAAAATGACATTACAAAAAATACAAATGAGGATCTCATAGATTACACCATATATTTACTTATAAATTTTCAATAGCCTAGCCTTATCTCAATCTTATCTGTGATGATAAGAAATTGTACATACAATATTAGAAGTTGACTCTTCTTATATAACATTGATAAATTCTCAAATGACATTACAAACACTACAATGATGAACATGCATATTACACCATATATTTACTTGTAATTTGTCAATAACCTAACCATGTCTCAATCTTATCAATGATTATAAGAAATTGTGCATACAATATTAGAAGTGAACTCTTGTTACATAACATTGATAGAAGACTGGAGTACATATTGCTCCATGGGCCTCTCGATGACTGTTTTGGCTATGGGCTATGTTTTTTTTTCCAGTTATGTCTTTTTAATTACACATTGTTTTTGTTAAGACTTTGAGTAGCCCTCTGGGTTTTACTATTAAGATTTTAAGGGTTTTTGGTATTATACTAGACTTTAGTAGCTAATAGTTTATATGTTTTTGGATGTCGTTTATGGTTTTTTTTTTTTTAATGTTAGTTGGTTATTAAAGTGATGCTAATGTTATGCTTATGACGGTTTATCTAGCTTTGGGTTCTTTGTTTTAAAGAGAAACACCCTAGTTTTATTGCTATTAATATAAGAAAAAACATTGATAAATTCTCGTATATTCACATAAAATTTCATGTTAACAAACATTTACTCATTTACTCATTTACCAATAAAATAATTATTAATAATATATAATATAAATATGCAACATGACAACATAGTCTTAAATCCTTGCCAAATTAGTTGCACCGTGGGCATATTTCACAATTCAATCGAAGGTTTCTCCTGATGTATTGAAGGTTTCACATTTCAAGTTAATTATTTAATTATTATTTTATGTTTATAATTGAGGTTGGATGACAAAGTGGAGTGATCACCTTGGATGTTGAAATTAGACAAACCCTTAAACCTACATTACCACAATTGAAATATGATATTACAAATACTACAAATCACCAACAAGTAGATTACACCATATATTTACTTGCAATTTGTCTATAATCTAATCATATCTCGATCTTTTCAATAATTATGAATAATTATACATACCAGAATAAAAATCAACTCTTCTTACATAACATTAATAAATTCTCATATATCCACATAAAATTTTACTTTAACAAATATTTATTCATTTACTATTTTACTTTTAAAATAATTATTAATAATATAAATATGCTACATAACTAAAGTTCTTGAAATACAACTACACTCGAAGAAAGAAAGTCTTAACCCTTATATCTTATAATTCTCGGTAACTCTAATTCTAAAATTCCCACACCTTTTCACTAGCCATATTGACCCAACTAAACACACTTTTATAATATTTATTCATATTTCCTTTTCTTTAAGAAAAGGTATCCAGTTGATTTCATATTTTATTTCATTTGTCATTGAAAATGACTATTGTGAACATCATATATATTGGAGTATGATAAAAACATTTCTATTGAAGGACTAAATTGAATCTGAATCTAGGTAGTATCTAAGATTCATCCTAGGACCATGAGTGAAGCTTAACATTTTATTGTATTCAAATCCAGGAGAAGCCTTATTGTGAAGATTTTCCAAAAGAGACAAATGTAAAATGGCTTGCAAATTGTCATGAATATTGAATTAGAGATGAGGTTGAATTTGATTGATGTGGGCCATTGAAGTAATAACGAAAACTAAGGACCATAAATTTAATTTGTGAAGGATGACGACCAAAATACTTTGTTGGGGCTATAAATATCCGACGACTAAACTTCAGTCCTGCCAAATTAGTGGACCCTCTCCCGTAGACCTTTGTGCCTAAAAAAGTGGTGATCGTCAAAATCAACGTGTTTTTACCTACACCCGTCGACGATAAAATGGTGGAATGCTACATAGATAGGCCCCACCTCCACGCCACTACATTGATAAAATACTTATGTGAGGAATAAGTCGAAGGAGTAGGTGCATGTTTGTCCACACGTCTCTCTAATTCAAGAAAAAACAGTGCAATATTTAATTTAATTTCTTTTTAAAGTCATATGTTCTTTTGTATTTAGTTCACTGAATCAAATTTGAAACAATTTAGTCAAAAGGCATTAGGTCTAATTGGAAAAAGTCACCATGTAGTATCTAGATGGTGTCGAGTTCACATCTTCTTTAGAAACTTAAATATTTTTGAGAAGAGTTTAAAAAAAAGACCAAGGAGAGCTCTCCTTGGTAAGATGCAAGTTTACGATGGTTGGGAATGGTTGGATAGACTTCTTAGTATATGCCATACATTTTAAACTTATGGTTTACTCTATTCAAAACATATATAATCCGAATTAACTTAAAAGACATTATATTTTTTTTTTTAAAGGCGAAAGTAGGCAGAGCTAGCTGTATATATTTTAATAATAAAACTAGTTCGAGGGCTCCATGGGGAAAGAACTAGCAAGAAAACCCCACTTTGTAACCCAGTTACAACATATCAATTTGATCCATAATTCGTTTACAAAAAGCATTTATGCAAACCCCGTCAAGCTTTTCCCATGATTGTTGTATGTCCAAGACATTTGATAAAAACATGACAATCTGCAACATTCAGTAACTCATCTTCAACTATCATGATGTCAATTGTTTATATCTAATTAGTTCAATTAGTCCAGCATTTGTATTTAAACAATCCTAAGTGGTATGAAGCTCCAGGTTTAGACCATCACAACCCAGGTTGGATAAATAATCAGCAGTGCGGTTACCTTCCCGGAGTACATGCAATAGATGACAACTTACAAAAGAATCTACAAGTCTCCATATTTGATTAAATATGTAGGATAGATGCCAATTATGAATTTTCCTATTAATGCACACTTGAATAGTTAAGAGGGAGTCACCTTCAATATGATGTGATCAATGCTCATGGACTTTGCTAACACTAATCCCTCAAGTAAAGCCAATGCCTCTGCCACATTATTGGTATTATTGGTACTCGACAAGATAGAAGCAGATTTGACTGCAATTGGGACCCCATTATGATCTCTTAGACAAATGCCAATACCTGATTTGCCTGGGTTGCCTCTCGAGGCCCCATCAAAGTTAAGCTTAATGACTCAAACATTAGGGGGACACTATTTTACTTTTGACCTGTCTTGATCCTTGATGAGAGTTTTTACTTGTGAAGAAGGGGGGAGAGAAATATACTTCCACTCCTTAAGTATACAGTCATCCAAATTTGAGAAAGACACTTGTGATGATCTGTTCTTGATATTTTCATTGACCACTTCAGATATAGCCTTTTCAATCTGAAGTAAAACCATTTCTATATTAGATTGTGATTGCCTAAAAATGTGTTTATTTCATTCCCACCATAAACCCCAAACAATTAAAGACAGTGAACATTTCTAGATAGAAGAAAGTAATGCATGAGGGTGTAGTGTTGGCCAGGACTCAAGTAAATCACATAATGATT
Source organism: Thuja plicata (assembly GCA_018584345.1). Lineage (NCBI taxonomy): Eukaryota > Viridiplantae > Streptophyta > Pinopsida > Cupressales > Cupressaceae > Thuja > Thuja plicata. The sequence goes on along the minus strand of MU223881.1, from coordinate 2,940,221 downwards.
TTGGCAATGACATTGAGTAGTTCAACTTCTTTGTGATATGTCTCCAACATAGCTGGGCAAAGTCACATTGGAGAAATAAGTGATCTGCATCCTCTAACTCCTTTTGACATAAAACACACTTAAATTGTTGAGCTATGTGCAAATTTTCTAATCTGTCACTTGTTAATGGTCGCTTCCTCAAGCAAGCCATGTAAAGAAGCCTGCTTTAGGCAAAGCGCAATTGTTCCAACATAGGGAGAAGGCTCGTTGTCTTGTCCTGTCAATATCCTCCCTATGAATTGCTGCATACCCTGCTCTAATCGAATAGTTACCATCCTTTGCCGGAGCCCAAAATAATACACCCATTTGATTTAGCATAAACACTATTCTTGAGTGTACCTCTTGCTTGAAATTCCTCTTTGCAGGCTCTGGTATTGGGAGGGAGCCCAGATCTTTCCATACTATTTGTCCCGAATGAGGTCTTACATGATCCACATAGTTAATAACTTTATCCCGCTAATTATTTTTGAAAATCTGGATAACATCTATTAATCCATGGACCCTAGCAAGTCAGAGTAAACCATTCCATGAGTCCTCCCAAAATAAAGCACACTGTCCATTATTGATTTCCCAAGATATATAATTTACAACAATTTCTCTCGAATCTGCCATAAAGTTCCACACCTCAGAGCCTTTTAGTAAGGTAGTAGCTGTAATAATTTGAGTGGGATCAGGAGAATCCAATAACTTTGCTTGCATTATCTTGCACCAAGTACTGTTTGAGTTTTTCAGCATTTTCCAATTTAGTTTACCCCCATAAGCCTTATTACGATGAGCTAAATCATGCAAACCCACCCTACCCACTTGTTTGTCTAATGTCAAATCATTTAGAGACACCAAAGGAATTTATCGCTGCCCAGTCATGTTGCTACACCACAGGAAGTTTGTAATAATTTGCTTGATCTGTTTAATGATACCTGCTGGAGCTTGAAGTACAGATATGCAGTAATTGGGTATGGCTGCAAGAATTGATCTAATGAGGAAAATTCTACTTGATAAAGAGAGCCATTTGACCTTCCAGGCTGAAACTTGACTTTTAATTCTATCCACAATTGATTTCCAATATGTCAACTTATTTGTCCCTACAAAAAAAGGTATACCCAAGTATATTGATGGAAGAAGTTCTTGCTGGAAGCCCAAAATTTTAACAATTTTAGAAGTAGTTAGCTCATTTGTTAAAAATATATATATCTTTGATTTTGGGGCACTAATTTGTTGACCAGAAACTGTTGTGTATAGATCTATTACTTTCTTTATACATTTTGCCTCTTGCACTTTCGCATTGCCAAATAACAATTTATCATCTACAAAAAGAGAGTGAGTGACAACAATAGTAGTCCTCGGAATCCTAACACCCAACCAACTATTTTTAGCATGTTTCATAGAAATAAACCTACGAAAAGCCCCTGTCATAATGATGAAGAGTGAAGGTGAAATCGGATCACCTTGGCTAATCCCTTGGGATGATTTAAAGTAACCAGCCTGGACCCCGTTAATGATGACTGAGAAGGTTTCTCTAGAGATGCAACCCATGATCCATTTACACCATTTCCTTGAGAAGCCAAATTTTAAAATAACTTTCAATAGGAAGCTCCAATTTAGTTTTTCGTATGCTTTCATCATGTCGAGTTTCACTACAAAAGACATAATTTGGTGAATGTTAATGGAATGTAGAACCTTACGTGCCACTAGGGATCCTTCCATTGTCTCTCTACCTGGCACAAAAACCCCTTGCTCCAAGGATATAATTTTTGTTAAATTTTTTTGCAATCTAAGATAAATTGCTTTTTGTGAATATCTTGTAAACTGTGTTACAGAAGGCAATCGGCCTAAATTCAGCAAAACAACTTGGTGATTCAGATTTGGGAATGAGGGAAATATTTGTGGAATTGCATTTTTTCAACATTGCACCGTGCTTCCTAGACTCTTCCATTGCTGATAAGAGATCAAAACCAATAACATCCCAACATTTTTGAAAGAAGATGGCTGTGAACCTATCCGAGCCAGGAGCCTTATCTAGTGGCAAGGAAAATACTACCTCCCAAACTTCTTGAAGTGAGAATTATGCTTTCAGTAAATATTCATTATCCTATTGAGTTATTAATTTAGGAATAACTGCTAGAAGTTCTTCTTCTAGTGCTGGAGATGTAAGAAGCCCTTGAGGTGATGATGAAAGATTCTTGAAAAACTTGACTCCTTTTGTTTGGATATCCTTAGCCTCTTTGAGCACTTCTTTTAAAAGACATTGTTGTACATAAAAAATGTGGTAAATATATTTGAAATATATATTTTATTTTAATATTATTTTGTAAATTCTTTTTATTATTTATCATTTGATAATTGTTATTATTTTTTCTTTAATATCTTCTTTTTCAAATTTTTTATACCTTTATTAATTTATCCTTTTTCATATATATGGAACTACACATTAATTTGAATTAATTGTATTTATGTTTTGAAACACAGTAATCAAAGGTGACAAGACTTTAAACAATTGTGTACAAAATAATTCTTTGACATTGATATCTTCATGCGAATGCATGATCAAATGTTTTATTATGTCACCACTAATAAAGTGTTATTCAATGACAACATTGGACTTTGAAATTTTAAAAAATAACAATTTACCCAAGTTCATTGAATAACACTTTATTAGTGGTGACATAATAAAACATTTGATCATGCATTCGCATGAAGATATCAATGTCAAAGAATTATTTTGTACACAATTGTTTAAAGTCTTGTCACCTTTTGAATTATTTTTTATTTGTATAGAATTAATTTAAAGAAAATGTGGAAAAAAATGTATTAAAAAATAATGGAAAATAACAAATTAAATGTTTTTAAAATTTTAGGAATATTATTTCTAAATGTAAAGCAAGTATTTTGATAATACTTATAATATTAATATAACAAAACGTAAAGAATATAATCATAAGAATACTTTATATTGACTAAAAATATTATTATATAATTAATAATAGAAATACTAATAATATTATAACATATTAGGCAAGAGCCTACAACACAAGGGTAAGTTGTGAGTCTTCATCTAGGAGGTCTTGAGTTTGAGTAGACACAAAATAATAATAATACATCTAGGCTTCATATGATTGAACATTCATTGAATTATAATATTATATGGCAACTCTACCCATTAGTTAACACTAAATTTGATTAAATTCTAACTTTAAATGGTATTAAAGGCTAATCATAACTCTATGCTTTTTGAAACCCTAGCTCAAGTTCAAGTCAAAACTAAAATAAATTCAAAAATTCTTCCAATTACTTGCGATTAGAACAACGATAATGCGAACTTACCATCGGCAAAGGAAAATTGCTCTCCACAACAGGCAGATAAACCTAGGTATTTTTCATTCCAAAATGAGCCAGTCAAAGAATGGAGATAGGCATTACAATGAAAAAACTAGGGCAGAAATCTCCATAAAAAAGGATAAGGATCAAGGAAAGAAACAGGAATTTTTGAGTTACTGTCATAATTGTTGGCTCTATGGCCACAAAAGAAAAGACTGTTGAAAAGAAGAGCAAATGCATCCATCCTATGAACACTTGGACAAATTTATAGCAAAACAAAAAGAAAAAGCAGAGCAAAATGTTGATGCAGATCTGCTCGCCATTTTCACTCATGCAAAGCCCTCATGCAGCGACCCTGCCCAGACCAAATCCTCTAATAAATCTCCTAATAATCCTCAACTATCTAGGAAGATGGAGGAAGGATCATGGAAAGAAGAGCATAAGGTTTCAGCTAGGGTTTCAAATTTGGGCACATAACCAAAGGAAAATCACATTATCCCTTCATGGTGTAGGGAATCAAGGCAAAAGGTATTTTCAGTCCAATCTTTGGACAGGTAGCTAAGAATTTTTGCAAAGACCAAGTATGGTGAACCGGTCTTAGGCTACGGGATCGCTAAGGCAGATAATACTGGGCATTTATTACAATGCAGAACCGATGATCCCCTATCTGCTAAGGGGGAAGGCAGGACCTTATCTACCCAAGCGCCTCTTGTGAGCACATTTAAGCAAGATCATACATGGAAAATGGTTAAAGGTAAGAATAAGGTATTAAGGCCCTCGCCAGTTCATAGCACTTTTAGTTTATCTTTGAAAAATTCTTTTGAATTGCTTAGTAAGGAAGGAAATAGCAGGTATATATACTCACCCCCACACAAAAGGAATGGGGTTTTGGGGGATAAGGGCTATAGGGCCCGATAGCACAAGATGGAGGTGAATCACTCCAAAGATGTAAAGCCCTACCCCTATCTCTCCAAAACCCCACCCTTTTGTGGGGGGAAATCTAAACAAATAGGCAGAGATTGCTGCATCAATGACTTAATGATTAGCAATACAAAATACTGCCCTCCTCACCTTAGAAAGATGGAAAGGAAATCTTCATTTTTAGATAGAAATAACAGGATGAATAATGATTGTAACAATGATTTATTTCATAAAGATTTAAAGTCTGCAGCTTATTCGCCTCCACATAGAAGAAGTACTCAACAGAAAATAGGTAAGATCAATCATGTTCGGTACTTTGAAACTATCTTTTTGGATAATAATACCATTTTGCAGCAACAAAAGAACCTAGTAGAAACAGGTGTGATATGTATCTGGAATGGCTCGAGAGTACATGTTAATGATTTGATGGCAGAACTATCACTACAATTACCGAAGGAGGTAAGTATATCACACCTTTTGGATTATTTCATGTATATAGATTGCAAAAAAAAGG
>MU223881.1:2902983-2927943 GCA_018584345.1 Thuja plicata | reverse complement strand
ACTCATTATCATAACATAAAAATCCAAAATATAAATGCTCAATTGGAGGATATATCTATATTAGTGGATGTAAGATAATCATTATAGATGGAAGTGGTGTTTATTTTATGATTCAGGTACTAAAATTCGTAAGGAGAAAGGGATTCCAGCTAATTAAAGATTTAAAGATCAGAGTGAGGAAATCAAAGAGGCTTAATATCTATAGAGCAACTAATGCATCCGACCATTGCAGATTTGAGAATGATATTTTATGAAATCATTGTATAAAGGGTAGAGACAGCTCAGTAAAAGAAGCATTTGTAAGATTCTACACAAAGGTGGGTATGCCCACTAAAAGAGTGTAATTGTAATAATTCATAGGAAATCATTAAGCAGTGGGATTGCCCATGAAATTTATGTATCTATCATTTCCATAAATCTCGACAAATGTCGAGACGTGGGTATGCCCACGGTATTTATGTATCCAACAAATCTTGGCTACTATCGAGTCGTGGGTATGCCCACGTAACTATGTATAAGTACAGGACCACTGGTCTCGGGCAAGGCTGGAGGTTTTCTCAACCCTGCTCTTTCCTACCAGTGCCTGCAACGAGCGGGGTCACACTGTAAAATTTATTTATATTAATAAAAAACTTTCAGGGCTTCGGCCTTTTACCGATCAAAAAAAAAAAAAAACTAAAATAAATTATTAATACAATAATAATACTATAATAAAAATATTAGAGTTAAGTTGATAGGATTAGTGATTGGATGGGTGGGATGTTTGAGTGGAGGGCCTTTGCGTTGGTCATTGTTGTCTTAGGTTAGGATTGTTTAGCCCTAGTTACTATGGTCTTCTTTCTATTGTACAGACTCTGGTGAAGGTGAGGGATTTTGTCTATCACACAAGGGGTGCAGATCTTTTGTTGGATATTGTGAGATTTCCAGTTCTAGTTTTGGGGGGTTGTGTGTCGTAGCGGGTGGAGTTGTTTTTGGAATTTTATGGACCCGTGGTTCTTTTCAGTGTCTTTTGGTGGAGCTTATTGTTTTGTTTTTGTGCTAGTGTGAACTCTTAGTGGTTGCTTTTTTTTGTGTAGCATTTGCACGGCTTTGAGAAAGCAATTTTTTTTAGGATAAGGTGTGCCCTTTAAGGATGTCATGATTGGAGGAAATCTCTCTCCACACATGCATAAGATCCCCATATTTTGTGTGAATTATACTGAAATGAGAGAGATAGTTCTTCTCAATTTGGCAGTTTGAAGCCTACGAAAGTTAGTGGATGCTTTGCAAGGAGTGACAATAGGCTTCTCTACCTAATGCACTTGAGGAGGATATCAATTATTTATGCAATCATGATTTGATCTACAAGTAAATGGGTATTTGGGTGTCTCTTCCCTTCTTAAAATCCTTGGCTCAACACACTTGAACTCACAAGTAGAAATGGAAGTGTAGCTCATAGCCAATGGTTATTTCTTGGTGATTTATCATGTATCTTAGATAAGAATAAGGATTTTGAAGGGGCCCATATTTTACAATCAAGTTGGTATCTTCATTAAACCATGACATGTTGGCTTTGAACCTACTAAAGAACTTCTATCACGGGTTCTAGTTTAGGTGAGGTTTTCCTAGTTTCCTTTGGAATTACAAAGAATTGATATCTTTAGTCTTGTGGCAGCACTACTTGGTAAGCCAGTATGTCCTTCAAGACAAACTATGGAAAAAAGGTAACCACTTATGCTTTTGTTTGTGTTGAAATCAATTTGAGTAAGCCTCTTCCTAATTCTATGGAGATTTAGTTGTGGTCGAATTCATGTATTCAATAGTTAGATCATGAAACTTCACCATTTTGTTATTGTATTTATCATGATTATGAGAATTTGTAGAGGATGTGCCCTAAATAAAATCCTATAGGAGAATCTAACACTGGAATATCTAGGTTAGCTGCCACAAAAGATAAAGGGAAGGCTCCTATGGAAGAGGATAAGGAGGGCTTTATTCCGATCAAGACTAATAACAAGGGAAAAGGTAAAAGCAGAACCTTTAATGGTAGGAAATCTAATAATATTGCTCACATGTTCGATGTTCTATAGGAGTTAAAATAGTTTGATGGGGCCATTGGACAAGATCTTTTGGAGAATATAAACCCAGATGTTGAGAAGGGAAATCTGGTTTAGGTAGGATCTTAGGAGGATGGTTTAGAAGCACAAATGGAAACTTCCATCCCATTGGGGACTTTAGGAGAATCAGGTAGAAATGATCATATTGAAATGAAGGATGGCTCAGGCCTTGCCTATTTTTGGATTAATATAGAGAAAGAGTCCCAACATGGTCATAAAAGTAAGGGAATTCCCCCTATTTTAGGTATTCATTATAAATTCCTTAAGAAAGGTGCCCCCAATAATCCTTCAAGATAAGGTGAAGCTTGTTGGTGAGACATTAGTGGAGTTTGGCTCTATAAAGACTATTGAATCCCACTTCTCTCCATCCCAGAAATCATTTTTATTTCATGGAATGTAAGGGTGTTGAATATAATCCCTAGAAAAAAGGCTATTCAAGAGTTGATTAGATATCATTCTCATGACTTTATCTTTATTCAGGAAACTAAGCTATCTATTGATGGCATGTTAAACAATGTGGAAAAAATTTGTGTTAGAAGTAATTACTAATTCATTAGAGCTCAAGGAAGCTCTAGGGGTATGACTTGCATGTTGGATATGTGGAATATTATTCCAATTTTTATGAATTTCTACCAGATCATCTATCTCTTTACTAGCCACAAGTTGTGAATCTAGGGAGACTATTTTTACCGATGTTTATGCTCCAACTTATATATTTGTAAAATCCATTCTTTCGTCACATATTAGGTGTTTTTTAACCCTTATTCCCCTCTTCTTAGTTGGACTTTGAGAGGAAAATTTTATGTATTTTTTTTAGTTTCCAGATAATAGGAGAGGAGGTAACATGCGACTTGATTCTTCAATTGGTATCCTAAGAAACAATATTTGTTACTCAACTGATAGAGATGATGATGAAGACCGAGATCAAAGATATATATGTTTGGAGAAAGAATTAGATCAGTTGTTATTTTTTCATTGATGTCAAACAATTGATTTCTGGTTCATATTGAATTTCCATATCTTTTGAAGTTGATTTAATTAGGCAATTGATAAAGATCAAATAATTATAAGATCATCTTGAGATAACTGGTTGCTACTTTATCAAGTCGGTAAAGCAGATTGAGCAAGTCAGTAAGATGAAATATTTATGTTACTAAGTAGAGAGAGTCTGTCGGTAAGGGTTATGATGTTGGTAAGGACACCAAGAAATTGAAGCACCAAGAAGTGCATATTAGTCATCGAACATAACAGATGTGTGAAACAAGGATAATAATGCATTTAATGCAATGCTACAACAATCTGGAGGATTCCAAGAAATAAAAGAAAGTTGGTTACAAGATCTACACTAAAGAAAATTCAAGGAATAAATCTATGGTATATATTAAGAGGTAAAAGTGAGTTTTATTCCCAAGAAAAGTGCAAGTTCTGAGGTGATGCCGAAGAAGCTAACCGAGTTTCAAGTTCACTAAATTAGTTCAAAAAATTTAATCTAACAAAATGAGCGTGATTGAAGGAAAACCTAATCAACCAAATTAAGAGGCAAACATAGAGTCTATTTAAAGGATGAATTCGAAGAACAAATGTCTGGCAAGTTAAAGTGTTGAAGTGCTACCGAATGATGCTGTGAAGAGAAAACAAGTGATAAATCTAAGTCTAAGTGAAGAGATAAATGAAGTGTTGATGCTAGTAGTTAGAGAGAGTATAAAGGGATATAATCTTGAGCAATAGGTAGTTGCAGTTTTACAGGTCATTTACATACTATTGCTTGTTTGCATTTCTAACAAAAAAATCTCTTAACCGGGTGGAATTAACAGTCTTTTGTAAAATCCTTGAGAAAGGTGACATTATAAAAGAGTTTTTAAAGCCCTCTAACTAGGCCACTCCTAACAGGGTGAAGATCTTAATGGGTCTAAGGTAAATCCCCTAGCAGGGTCACATTTAGCCAATGTGTATTGTAATATTTAACATTATAATATTTTAATCGAGCATACTTCAAAAGAGTATTTTCATTTGTGGGTGACAATTCCCACAGAGGTTTTTTCCAAATTCGGTTTCCTTGTTAAATATTTTTAAAAATGTGTTGAATGATTCATGTGAATGTTGTTTAATGTTTATGCAAGTTACTGCTTAAATTATTTTATATATTTGGTGATTCTGTTGCAACTATTGTTTATCCTATCGAGTTGAATCAGAGTTAAGTTTTTAAGTATTAAGTATCATAGTTTTTTGATTCACCCCCTATGAGTAATACAACAATTGGTATAAGAGCTAAGTACTCCAAGAGATAAGTTTAAAAGTAATTGAGTTAAAGATCAAAAGATGTGTAAGAGGGAGGGCCCTAAGTTGAATAAGGATAACTTCTCTATATATGGAAAAATTGAATGAGGTTGCACCTATCTGGTATTGGAGATTATGCAGTATATTATGTTGACAATGAGTATACACCACTGACAACTGGTCCCTTAACAGTTGAACCGATAAGAGAAAAACAAGACCACACACAAGTAATGATTGAGATATCATCTACTCTCACTGACCTACATTTCAATGACATTATAGGATGTGATAAAACAAAGAATATGTGTGATAGGATTGAATTGATACATGGTGGAGATCAACATGTTATGAAGGAAAAAAATGAAAGCTTAAGAGGGAAATTTCATTCTATGAGAATGAAGGAAGATGAAAATGTTACACTATATATCACTAGACTAAAGGAAATAATGAATGCTATTAGAGGTGCTGGAGGTCAAATTACTAAAGAAGATGTGACAAGAAAGTTGTTAAGAACATTATTACCTGTGTATACCATCCGAGTGTCTGCAATGCAAGAACTAAGATCTATTCCTCAGATGAATGTTTCACTTGGATGCTACTATTGGTAAGTTGATTTCTTTTGAGCTTAATGATTTTGATAATAGTTTACCTTCTACTAATAGTATTGAGTCTACATTTCAATCATCTTTGAATATTGGAAGTTCTAGGGATTCTAGACCTAGTGATAGATATGCAAGTAGTGCTAGTGAAAGATTCTATAGCTGGAAGAGTGAGTTAGAAGAACTGTATGCTGGAGATGAAGCAAATGAAAGATAATTTGAAGCTTTGCTAGCTAAAATACTACAAAGAGGTAAAGGAAAATACCAAGGTAAGCTTCCCTTGAAATGTTGTAAATTTAATAAGATCGGACATATTGCTTCTAGATGCCTTGACAATGACAATGATGAGAAGAAAGAAAACCTAGATGAGAACAAAAGAGAAAACGGATTCAAAATATTCTGAGAATACAAAAATAAAGGTAAAAATTCATGTCATATTGCTAATGAAGGACTAATTGATGATGACATAGATGATGATGTCAAAGAAGAGGTTGTATATGTTTCCATCAAGGACAATTCTGATGAAGAAAAGAAAGAAGAAAAATCCCTAATATCACATGTAAGTAAAAATGAAACCTAGATTATAGACAGTGGGTGTTCACACCACATGACTGGTGATACACTTAAGTTCATTACTATGGAGGAACATAATGGAGGATATATTAGATATGGTAATGATGCTCCATATCCTGTGAAAGGTAAAGGTTCAATAATTCTATTAAATAATACCAGATGTGATGATGTTTATTGGGTTGAAGGATTAAAGTACAATTTTTTGAGTGTGACACAACTAAACAATTCAGGTCACTGTCTAGAATTTTAGAATGGGAAGGTAAAAGTATTTGATCAGAAATGAAGTATGATTTCCACTAGAGAACAATCTAAAGGTAACCTATTTTACCTTGATACATCTGTTAAGATTTGTTTGTATGCTAAAGTTGAAGATGCATGGTTATGGTACAAAAGATTATTTCATGTAAATTTTGACAAACTAATTAAAGTAAGAAAAAATAATAGAGTAAGAGGTCTACCGAGATTAGAGAAACCCGAGAATGTCATGTGCAAGGAATTTGTAAAGTTGGAAAAATGACTAAGTCAAGTTTTACAAGTAAGTCTTATGTTACATAAGGAATTTTGGACTTAGTGCACACTGACTTATGTGGACCAATGAGAACACAATGTTACTATAGTGATAGATATTTCATTCTGTTTGTTGATGATTATTCTAGAATGATGTCTGTCATGTTTTTGATAGAGAAATCTGAAGCTTTCCAGATGTTGAAGTGGTACAAGGAAAGAGTTGAAAAAGAGACTAGAAGAAAACTAAAGTGTCTGAGATCTAATAGAGGAGGAGATTTTACTTATGATGAGTTTACACTCTTCTCCAATGAACATGGAATAAAGAGACAATTGTTTGCACACCAAGGACATGACAACAGAACGATATAGCTGAAAGAAGAAATAGATGCATTTTGGATTGTGCTAGATCATTGATGATTGAGAAGGGTATTTGTCAAAATATTGGAGAAAAGAAGTCAACACTGCTGCTTACACACTTAACCAAGTACAATTGAAGAAATGTACACACACGACACCTTATGCAATTTTCTATGATAAAAAACCTAATGTGAGTTATTTCAAAGTATTTGGAAGTAGATTCTATATTCTTAAAGATGCTAGAGATGGTAAGTTTGATTCTAAAGGAGATAAGGGAATATTCTTAGGATATTCTACAAAGAGAAAAGCTTGCAAATGTCTAAACAAATCTACTAACAAAATTATGGAAAGTGTAAATGTGAGAATTGGTGAATTCGTAGAGATAAGTGATGAGGACAACAAGAAAGAAAATGAAGATTATCAAAGATTTATATATGTTCAACAAGATTTTCCTGATACCTTACCAAATGCACAAATCAAGGAGGATGCTGAACAAAGAGTACTACCACCGAATGATGGAAATGAAGTTCCACCGACTATTGAGCCTGTTCTAGCCAAGTATGAAAGGAGACACCACTCACCGAGTAAGATAATTGGAGACAAAGATGCAAGAATTATGAAAAGAAGAAAGGTAAGAGAAAATACATGCTTAATTTATAAATTAGAACCGAGAAGAGTTAAAGATGCATTGGAAAATAATGACTGGGTTAAAGCAATGAAAGAAGAGTTACATCAAATTGTGAAGAATAACACATGGAATTTAGAACCAAGACCTAAAGATAAAATTTTTATTGGTACTAAATAGATTTTTAGAAATAAATCGAATGAGCATGGAGATGTAGTAAGAAACAAAGCAAGATTAGTTTGCAAGGGATATGAACAAGCAGAAGGAATTGACAATGGTGATACTTTTGCACCTTTTTCTAGATTAGGAGTAAGAATTATACTAGCATATACATCCTACAAAGGATTTAAAGTCTATCAAATGGATGTCAAGTCTACAGTTCTTAATGATATTCTTGACGAAGAAGTAACTTATATATAACAACCTGAAGGATTTGTTGAGAATACTAACAAGGACATGGTATGCAAACTGCACAAGGCACTATATGGCTTGAAATAAGCACCCCAAGCTTTGTATGAAAGATTGCATGCATATCTAATCAAGATTGGATTTCAAATAAGTAGTGATAATAGTAATGTTTATATGAAATGTGGTAGTACTAAAAAGATTCTGATTGCTGAGATATTTGTTGATGATAAATTATTTTTGGAGGCAATGACACATTATGCATATTTTTTCTGAAGAAATGAAAAAGGAATTTGAAATGTCCATGATTGGAGAGATTAAATTCTTTCTTGGACTACATATTCAACAAGTAAAAGATGGGATCTATATTACACAATCAAAGTATGTCAAAGAGATCCTAAAGACTTTTGGGATGGAAGACTCAAGACCGATTGGAACACCAATGATCACTGGTTGCAAGCTATCAAAGGAATATGACTCAAAGGAAGTAAATAAGACACTACCGATAAATGATTGGTAAGCTACAATATGTTATTCATACCAAACTAGATATAGCTCATGCAACTGATATTGTTGATAGATTTTATGCCAATCCAAAAGATTTACATATGTTTGGAGTAAAAGCCTGATATTTAGATATTTGAAAGGAACCAAGGACTTTGGTCTACTGTACAAGAAAGGAGGAACTTTTGAGCTAATATATTACACTGATGCTAATTGTGATGAAAATATTGATGATAGAAAGAGTACAAGTGGAGGCGCTTTATTTTTAGGAGAAAGACTAGTTACATGGCTAAGTAAGAGACAAAGTTGTATCTCATAACCTATTGCTGAGGTTGAATATGTTGCAACAACTATGAATTATGAAAATATTGTATGGATCAAATAGCTACTAGAAGGTATGCAAGAGGAGATTACCGATCCAATTACTATCCTTTGTGAAAACACAAGTGCTATAAATATATCAAAGAATCTAGTAATGCATTATAAGACCAAGCACATATCTATCAAGTATCATTACTTGAGAGAGCAAGTTCAAGACAAGAAGGTAATGTTGGAGTATGTGAGTTCAAAAGAGAAATTCATAGATATATTCACTAAACCACTATAGAAGGATGCTTTTGAGTATCTCTGAGGTAAGTTAGGGGTCGTATCCCTATCCAACATTCATTAGAGAAAGATTCATGCTGCATCAATTCTAGGACTCAATCGAATATCTATTTTATGAGTTGATGCTAGTATTCACACTTTAGGTGTTGCCTAAAGTTGTGTAAAGTAATTTTGTATGCAAAGAGTTATCAGTACATGCAAGGTATGATCCACTACCTGAACAAGTTTTCAGGAGTATGAACCTTTGGCATTATTTTCAAAGAGGGAGAATGAATAATTGATGAATATAGAGGAGAATGATTGATTGAAAGAACAAAAAGAGGAAGTACATGCATACAGATGTTGAGAGAGAATGAACATAGAGAGAGAACAAGATAAAATAGATCAGAGGGAGTCAAGATAGATTAGAGATGAAAAAAGGAAGATGAACAATATTGCCATCATCAATTGATAGTGTTGTCATCAATGCCAAAGAGGGAGATTGTTACTCAATTGATGGAGATGATGATGAAGACCATGATAAAAGGTAGAAATATTTGTAGAAAGAATTAGATTAGTTGTTATTTTTTCATTGATGAAAAGCAATTGATTTCTAGTTCATATTGAATTTCCATATCTTTCAGAGTTGATTTAATAGGGCTATAGACAAAGATCAGACAATAATATGATCATATTGAGATAATTAGTTTCTACTTTATCAAGTCGGTAAAGAAGATTGAGAAAGTCGAGAAGAATAAAGAGTTATGTTACTGAGCAGAGAGATTCTATCGGTAAAGGGTTATGAAGTCAGTCGGGACACCAAGACATTGAAGCACCGAGAAGTACATGTTAGTCACCAAATAGAGAGTTAGTCACTGAATATAACAGATGTATGAAACAAGGATAAGAAAAAATTTAATGCAATGCTACAACAATCTGGAGGACTTCAAGAATGAAAAAAAATTTGGTTACAAGATCTACACATGGTAAAATTCAAGGAAGAAATCTATGGTATAGATTAAGCGGTAAAACTAAAAGTTTTATTTCCAAGAAAAGTGGAAGTTCTGAGGTGATGCTGAAGAGGCTAACCAAGTTTCAAGTTCACTAAATTAGTTCAAAAAATTTAATCTAATAGCTAAGTGTGATTGAAGGAAAACCTAATCAAGTAGGTTAAGAGGCAAAAAAATAGTATATTTAAAGGATGAATTTGAAGAACAAATGGCTGTCAAGTTGAAGTGTTGAAGTGCTACCAAGTGATGCAGTATAGAGCAAAGAAGTGATAAATCTGAGTCTAATTGAAGAGATAAATGAAGTGTTGATGCCAGTAGTTAGAGAGAGAATAAAGGGATCTGATCAAACAAGAGGTAGTTGTAGTTTTATAGATCATTTACATGCTTTTGATTATTTTCATTTGTAACAACAAAATCTCTTAACCAAGTGGACTTAGCAGTCTATTGTAAAATCCTTGAGAAAGGTGACATTCTAAAAGAGTGTTTAAAGCCCTCTAACTAGGACACTCCTAAAAGGGTGAAGATCTTAGGGTCTGAGGTAAATCCCCTTGTTGGAATTACTGGAATGATGTACTGAGAGGGGAGGGGTGAATCAGTACCTCTAAATTTTTTTATGTGATTGGCCCATTACCCTTTGTGTCATCAGATTTGTATATTCACCTATCTATCTGTTCATCTTTCTTTATGTATGTGAAATCATAACTTAAGTTATTTACATGTGTAAACATTCAAGAAACATACATGAAAGTAAATAACACATAACACAAGATATAATATCATATAAAACTCCTGTTAGAAAGTAAGAACTGTGGTGGGGATGTCTACCCCAAAACTTCACTATCTGCAGATAAGAAGGGAGCCAGTTAAGGCTTACAATTTGATAACTTCTGATGATCTACCCTGTTAGGAGTATTAGAGTGGAGATCTATTAGGATCTACATCATTTGAAGCTTTAGAAACACCATTGGGTGTGCCCTCTGTTAAGAGATTTATCAAGAACTATTAAGTCCACCTTCTACAAAAGGATCTCTGATGTGATGCACTTGTTAGGATGCAACTACATTATAAATGTTGATATGATAGTATATGAAATCTCTAATTTATGATAACAGATCCTATAAAGCTTACAATGTATATGTAATCACCTTGAGTGATTGAATGATACCTTGTCTCTACTTGTCGGTAGCGTTCTCTGTGTTCTTGAGAACTGATATGATCTATTTCTGAACTTTGCATGAATTCACTTCTGCTGCTTAGATTATCTCCATGGCTAAAATCATTTATCAACTTATTTCCTATTACAAATGATTGAACATCTATATATACTAGTTTCTAGGTCCATTCTTGATTCATGCTTTTCAAGTTTTAAGTCTAGATTCAAGGTTTACAACTTGACCTTGATCTTTAGTTAGTTATGTTTTAGATCCATTAGGATGCTTTAAAACATTTACAATATGCTTTCTTGACCCTCAAGTAATTTTTTAAAACAAATTAAAACTCTATAAATAGAATTACAACGTTTTATCTGACGTGGAAAGTTTGATCCACTTTTTGTTGGTTCTGTAACTGACTGTTGGTTCTGATGGTCGGGCTGCTCTGTTAGTCTATCAGTTTTCTTTCATTCTTTTCTCTATTGGTCTTGTACTCTGTTGGTGTCCCTATATTGAACTGTTCGTCAGGTTCCTTTCCTTTTCTTCTCTACCGACGATGTTTAGAAAAATGTACCATCAGTTTAGTGATTTTCGATCTGTCGGCGATGTACCAAAAACTATTTCATCGATGATGTCCTTTATTCTTTGTTGTTAGTTTCAACACTTGATAGTGTTCATTGGGAAATTCCATACTTAGCATTTTTATGACAAGCATTGTCATCTTGTCGAGTATGTAGTGTGTTGTTTGTCGGGTATGCCTATACCGATGACCTTTATCATGTTTTTCACTTAAGTATACTAATGGAAAAACTTAATATCATCAATCTCCCCCTTTAACATTAGTATCAAAAACTGATATGTGCAGCATACTTAATGTAATAGTATGTACACCTGTGTATACTTTATCCTTAGTCATTTTTCTTTTAGTCATGAAATGACTCCCCCTATGCATATGCTGGTAAGTGTAAGTTTATGTACATATGATTGCCTTCCATTTTTTTGATATTTGATATAGTGTACATATTCATGTTGTACATACAACATACATATTTTTTTCTCTTTCTGCTAATGTATTATATTGTACATATGTACTATTCATTCCTCCTTTTTTGATAATAAAGGAAAAGGTACTTACAACTTTTCAAAAATGTGTGAGTGTGAGGCTTTGATTTCCTCCATCATCTTCTCCCATTTCTCCTTCAAATTTTAAAGAGCCACGTGATCAAGTGATATCCTCACATGCATATTGTAGATGCTGTCTACCATAGACATCTCTGGGATTGAGATAAGATTCCTTGCATCTGTAATGTGTTGTTGCAGATTGGTGAGGTTTGGCAATATGTGAGCTTGCAGCTCGGTAACCTCATTTCTAAACCATGTCTCTACATCCCATATCTCTTTTCTTAACCTATTTACCTCTGTGATCTTTTCATGGTGCAACTTTATTGTATTTTCATCAAAGGTTAAACTTTGTACATTTGCTGTCAAATCTGAATCTAGCTGGGACAACTTTTCACTATTCTCTTTGGTGAAATTTTCAAGTGTGCACATTTGTTGAACTAAGGTAATAGCTTCTGCAATGATATGTTCTAATTGACTTGCTAATTTAGAGAGCTTTGTCTTGTTCTCTGCCACTTCTTGGTTTATCGTTTCAACTAATTTGTGTTGATACTTCTTCTCTACCCGTTCTTCCATTGCCTGCTTTGCATCTACACTTTGAGTAGTGACAGAGTCGGTAAGAGCTACAATTTTTTCCATGACTGATGTGTCATTTTCAAATTTTACCTCAGGAACAAGTTGATGTAGTATATCCCTAGATTTTTCAAGTGCTTGAGCTTCCCTATGTGCCTTTTTCATTTTGTCTTGTATAGCTTTTTTTTAACACATCACTCCAAACTTTTGAAGTGTTTCAGTATCTAAAGTAGATACATCCCACTTGGGTATTTTAATTACCTCATCAAGTGTTACAGCCAAGATGTCTTTCTTCATTAATTTCTTCTTCTTCTTCTTTGGTTGGGAGATAGATTGGTGAATTACCATTTGTAGATCTTGAGATTGGATTGATTTGGTAGGTGAAGGTCAAGAAGATGAAGCTTCTTTTTGCTTTTGTTCAGAGTCCACCTATTGGTTTTGTGAAGATGTCTCTTCATTAGCCTTGGGTGTATCAACAGATTTTTCTTCCTTTTCCTTAATGATATCATCTTGTTTTTGATTAAGTAAAATAGGTTTTACAGGGAACCTGAAACCTGAAACAGGGGTTTGTGATAACAAAGTTTAAACATAAAAAAAGAGCAATTTCAAAAGATAGGACGGGCCAAGAAAGGCCAGAACAAAAAGAAGGCTAAATTTCTAAAAAGAAAAAATAAACAGAAACAACAAGTAAAGCTAGGGAACCTCAGGATAAGTCCACCATGATTTTGGTCGCCTTGGCCTCCTTCAACTCCATGCTGGTAGCTAAATTTCTTATTTCCTGGATCACCATCTCTAGATCCTTATCTTTGGTATTCTTTGTCTTGGCTTGGGTACGCTTTCTAGGCCCCTGATCAATGTTCTGCCCAGCCTCAATTTCCTTGCTAGCCATGTCCTTCCCAACCAGTTTCTCCTCCAACTTATCAATCTGGGAATTTGTTTGTTCTCTGGTCTTTTTGAGAGTGTTAATGCTATCATCTTGTTTAACTTCTTCACTTTTTTCTTTTTCTTCATCCTTCCTCAATGTTTCATCTTTGTTAATATCTTCTCCTTTGTATTTTTCAGTAGACAACTCTTGTTGAGTGTCGGTTGCATCCTTCATCTCCGTGTCTATATCTTTTTGAGTGTTTGATGCATCTTTATTTTCTTCATTACTCGTGTCCTTTGGTATGTCATCATCTTTCTTAGACGATNCTTCCTCAATGTTTCATCTTTGTTAATATCTTCTCCTTTGTATTTTTCAGTAGACAACTCTTGTTGAGTGTCGGTTGCATCCTTCATCTCCGTGTCTATATATTTTTGAGTGTTTGATGCATCTTTATTTTCTTCATTACTCGTGTCCTTTGGTATGTCATCATCTTTCTTAGACGATTTCTCCTAACTTGAATCAATATCAATAGCTTCTATCAATATTTTCATGTTGGTCGGTGTATTTACCTATGCCATGTCATTAAGTGTATTCTGTCCATCGATATTACCTTGTGCAACAGTGACATCTTCATCTTTTTGCACCTCTTTTGAAGGGTCTTTTCCTGTAATGTCATTAACGATATTATCCAACCATGTTTTATCATTGACATCCTCATTTATGTTACCATTTATTGTTAATTATTCTTTGTTAACTTCTGCTTCAGCATCCAAGTCAATATGAGTTGGGCTTTGTGGAATTTGGCTTTCTTCACTCTGAGTTTTGTTAAGAGTAGTGTCGAGCCATACCTCATCTACAACTTCAGTATGTTTGTGGCCTGCTGTATCATTGTCTTCTTTGTCCAATTCCACTGATGAATCATCTTGTACATCTTTAATGATGATGTGTTCTTTCTCTGGGCTAGCTTCCTTAGTGGGCTTGTTAAGTATCTTGCACCACTTCTTAATGCTGTCTTGATCTAGCTCAATTAGCTTCCCTTTGAGAAATTTGTATGCTCTCATTTTGGGTGAGAACTCCTTTTCATACTTTTCTAGCATTTTATGTATCTCTTCCTTCTTTGAATTAGAAGGCATAAGAGTCACAAGTACTCTTTCTCTTATCTCTTTTTCCTGGTGAAGTGAAAATGTCCATCTTGCAGACAATCTCTCTGATAGTTCCTTGGGTACGTCATATTCTGAGAATTGAAGTGGAACATAATGGTGTTTCCACATTTTAGCTAGTATAGCATCTTCAATTTTGATTTGATCCTCTAGATCAAATTTCAACCATTTTATAATGTTAGGATCAGAAATAGATGGTGATTCTGAAATGTTCTTACATATTTCATCAATGGTCTTTGGAATCAAGGGTTCTTTCCCTTTTTGTACTTCTATGTCAACTTCATCCATAACTGAGTCTTTTAGATCTTCTCTAGTTCTGTTCAACTTCCTCCTTTTGGTTTGTTTCTCCTTTGGTGAGACTGGTTTCCTCTTGTAGGTTCTCACTTTTCCTTTCTTTAATGGTGAAGGAGTTGCTTCCTTTTCTATTTTGCTTCTTGTCCTTGAAGCAACAGTTGTTCTTGATTTCTTAGGTGGAGGAGGAGGCGGTGAATTTGACTGTGTGGCCTCTGAATCACTCTTTTCTGTATCTTCACCGATAGGTGACTGGTCCTCAGTTTCTTCCTCCTTGCCTTATGTTTCCTCTTCACCTTCTTCAGTAACTGCAAATTTCTTGGTTAATTCCTTAACCATTTTGTTATTCTTGTTTACAATTTTCTTGACAACAAGATCTGATTTGATTTTTGGTTTGGCTTCTGTCATAAGTGCCAAATCTTGCTTTCTTGTTGTCCACTAGTTCATTTAATAGTGCCTGGATGCACTTATTAGCTTGTCTTCTTTTGATCTCATAATCTAATGGTGACAACCAAGATTTTCTAGGTACTAGTGGTTTGATATAGGTAAAATCAGTATCTACAATAAAACATATGTCATCCTTGTGTTCTTCTATCAAACTCTCAGGTATCCTTGTTCTAGCTTGCATCTTTTCCTTAAATCCTTTGAAATACTCTTTCATTAGGTCATCAAAACCTGTACCTAATGATTCTATGTGCTCACATATCTATATGGTGACTGGTTTTCTTGTGTCCCATACTACTTTGCCTATGGAAGGAAAGTATTCTTCAAAGTAAAATAAAATGCACATAATAAGAGAACCAAACTTACAAGTGTTTGTCCTTGATGACCTTATGGTGTTCATGTTCTCCTCAAGTTGAGTTAACAATATTTTTGCAAGATCCATCTTCTTTCCTTCTTTGATGATCTTGTAGGCTGTGCTCATAACAGTGCTTGCTATGCTGTTCATTCTGCTGGCTTGAAAGATTTTATATCCTATCACACATGCACCAAACTTAAGTTCCTCATCCATGATGGTGTTAACCTTGAGACCTCTTTTGTCTGATTTTGCACCTGTCAACTTTTCTACTTCCTTCAAGGATGGGTTCTTGTGACCTTTTGGCTTGTCAGTTGTGGGATATCTAGTAACCGTATGAATAACATCTTTTGTTATTCATTTAGGCTCATCAAGACACAATGTCTGGTTATGCATTCTGCTAAGAACTATCTATATCCATTTTGTCTTAAAAACCCTAGGAAAGTGTAATGCATTTGTCAGACCTTTCATGTCCAAATGCTTGTGCTCTTCTTTCAGGTTTCCAGTTTCATCACATAGTGCCTTATAGGAATTGTACAGGTCTAGATCTCCTAATTCTGAGATCTTGTAATGTATATATGACCTTACATTGTCTACCAGCAAAACCCTAGGTTAGATTCTGGAGAATGCTCCAGAATCATCAGGTTGTGATGCAATTTCTAGGTGTAACTTGTATTTAGGTTCAACACAAGTATTATTGCTAATAAGATTAATCATTTTCTTCTTATCCTCTTTCATTTTTGCTGTTCTTGTTGTAGATGCCATCGTATTTTGAAATTTAGGGCTTTCCATAACTTAAATAGTGTGGTCGGTGATTGTAGGTACTTACTGAATCTCTGTGCTTGCTTGTGAATATTTTGAGTCATGTTGGAATCTTGCTAAGGTCGCACTTCAATCTACTCTTCAATCGCTCTGCTTAGCTCTACTTTCTTGCTCGAAAATTGTGGGTGCAAAATGAGTTCTTCCATCGTGCTTTTATAACTTTTGTGCCCTAATTTGTCATTAATGCCCAACAACTCATCAGTATACAAAGGATGAGTTTGTCGGTTGAGGAATAAATAACATCATCGGTGCAGATGCAAAGTTTCAGGGTAGCTAGTAGCTTTGGTAATTTCACCGATGATTGTCGGTAAGATGGCGACGACAACCTCTGTTGACTCAAAAGATCACCGATGTCTGCCGGTTACACTTATCAACTTGGATTTTGTGTAATGTCTGATGCACATCGGTAAGTAGTTTCATCTTTACTATGTGCGTTCACTGATGCTTATTTGTACCCTTTTACCAATGGAATTTTTTTGATAACATTACAAGTAACAAAATAGTGCATCTTCAATAATGCTAATTTTGTCAATATTATCAATGTGTAATGGAACTGATGCATAATATAACTTTTCATAATGTAGTTCCATACTTACTTGTGCAGCTTAGTTGGGAATAGTGATTCCACCAGATCCATTGGATGGGGTGTCATCATTTTCATTGATTGTTCCAACACCTTTAGTGTTTGTAGCTTTTCTCCATTGGGATAAGTTCTTGTGTTTGTCAGTCGGTCTTTGGAATCTTTTACCACATGTGTCCAACCTTATGACAATGTAAACATGCCATACCTAGATTATTCCACCCTCTTGGTCTTCTAGCCCATTTTCTCATATAATTGGCAGAAATATGACCATACCTTCCACATGCTGTGCAGTTTACCCATGTGTTATAGTCCCAAACATATGAGTTACTGATTCTTGTCGGTTTGTATCCATTATCAGGTTCTTTTGGTGTCCATGCTTTCTTGTTCTTCTTCTAGAGCTCCTGAGGTGTATGTCCATTCATTTTGCAAGTAGGACAATACTTGTCCATGTAGGTTTACTTCTTTGGATTTTTCAGCTTGGATTTGCATTCATGTGCCTTGTGTCCTTTCTTGTGACATTTATAAAAATTACCAATGAAAGTAGATTGTGATTGAGGAATACCTTTCATTTTGTTTCTGCAAATGTTTGAGGTGTGGCCTGGTTTTCCACAGTGATTGCATGACAGCTTCTTGAATCTTGTAGTTGCATAAACATTCCTTTGATCTAATTGATTAGATGATTCTCCATTGTTGGTGTACCCTATACCTATGTAGTTGTTGACTCTTCTTTGTCCATCAAGGAAATCATCCATTCTTTTATTGCTATCTTCAGCTTTCTTGATTAATTCATTGTGCTAATTTTGAATTTTGACTTCATGCGTTAACTTCTCATTTTCTTCCCTTAGCTCACTGATGATCTGTATTATTTCAATGAGTTCAGTATTTAATCTATTTGCTTCTTGACTCATAAGAATAATCTGATTGGTAATCTCATGGTGATGATCAGTAAGTCTTTGAATCTCTGATTCTTTTTCTTGTAGCTTTTCTGTGATTTTCCTCCTATCATCAATAGCCAATGTTCTCTCTAATTCAGCTTTTCTTGAATCAATCATGACATCAATCATTTTTAACATCTGAGTCTCTTGACCAATTTGCAGCATCTTGATTTTTTGTCAGATGTAGATTGATCTCTTGTAGACTTGTAATCTCTTTTACTGATGTGTTTGATGCTTTGCTTGTTGCAGATTCAGCTGAGTTGAAGTAATCTAGGATCTCCTCTTGATAATCTTTTTCATTAAGCCTAGTTTCCACAATCTTTCTTTCATCAAGAAACTTTATCATGCTTACTCGCACCTCTTTGTACTGCTCATAGTAAATCTGAATTTTAACTGCTCATTCTCAAGTCTTGTCCAGTCTGTACTTTTCCATTATCTTGATCTTTTCTCTTAAGTCTTTAAGATTTTCAAGAAAGACACTTAGCTCTGATACCAATTATTGGAATTACTGGAATGATGTACTAAGAGGGGAGGGGTGAATCAATACCTCTAAAACTTTTTATGTGATTGGCCCATTAACCTTTGTGTCATCAGATTTGTATATTCACCTATCTATCTGTTCATCTTTCTTTATGTATGTGAAATCATAACATAAGTTCTTTACATGTGTAAACATTCAAGAAACATAAATGAAATTAAATAACACATAACACAAGATATGATATCACAGAAAACTCCTGTTAGGAAGTAAAAAATGCAGTGGGGATGTCTACCCACAAAACTTCACTATCTGTAGATAAGAAGGGAGCTAGTTAAGGCTTACAATTTGATCACTTCTGATGATCTACCCTATTAGGAGTATTAGAGTGGAGATCTATTATGATCTACTTTGTTTGAAGCTTTAGCAACATCGTTAGGTGTGCACTCTGTTAAGAGATTTATCAAGAACTGTCAAGTCCACCTTCAAAAAAAGGATTTCTGATGTGATGCACTTGTTAGAATGCAACTAAATTATACATGTTGATCTGATAGTATATGCAATCTCTAATTTTTGATAACAGATCTTATAAAGCTTACAATGTATATGTAATCACCTTGAGTGATTGAATGATACCTTGTCTCTGCTCATCGGTAGCCTTCTTTGTGTTCTTGAGAACTGATATGATCTATTTCTGAACTTTGCATGAATTCACTTCTACTACTTAGATGCTCTCCGTGGCTACAATAATTTATCAAATTATTTCCTATTACAAATGATTTAACATCTATATATACTAGTTTCTAGGTCCATTTTTGATTCACACTTTTCAAGTTTTAACTCTAGATTCAAGGTTTATAACTTAACCTTAATCTTTAGTTAGTTATATTTTAGATCTGTTAGCATGATTTAAAACATTTACAATATGCTTGATTGACCCTCAAGTAATGTTTTAAAACAAATTAAACCTCTACAAATAGAATTACAATGTTTTATCTGACGTGGAAAGTCAGATCCACTTTTTGTGGGTTCTGCAACTAACTGTTGGTTCTGATGGTCGGGCTGCTCTGTCAGTCAGTCAGTTTTCTTTCATTCTTTTCTCTATCGGTATTCTTCTCCATCGGTGTCCCTATATTGAATTGTTTGTCAGGCTCCTTGCCTTTTCTTCTCTGCTAACAATGTTCACAAAATTGTACCATCAGTTTAGTGATTTTGGATCCGTCAGCGATGTACCAAAAATTGTTTCATCGGTGATGTCCTTTATGCTTTGTCGTCACTTCCAACACTTGACAGTGTCTGTCAAGCAATTCTGTACGTAGCATTTTTATGACAAGCATTGTCATCTCGTCGAGTATGCAGTGTGCTATCTTTTGGGTATGCCTATATCGATGACCTTTATCATGTTTTTCACTTAAGTATACTAATGGAAAAACTTAATGTCATCACCCCTAAAGGGTCACATTTAGAAAATACCTATTGTAATCTTTAACATGATAAGCTTTTAACTGAGCATACTTGAGAAGAGTATTTTAATTTGTGGGTGACAATTACCACAGTGGTTTTTTCCCAAATTAGGTTTCCTCGTTAAATCTCTTGTCAAATGTGTTGAGTGATTCATGCACATGTTGTTTACTGTTTATGCAAGTTATTGCTTAAGTTATTTGAGATATTTGGTGATTCAATTGCAACTGTTGTTTATCCTAATGATTTGAATCAGAGTTAAGTTTCTAAGTATTAACTTGTATCATAGTTTTCTGATTCACCCCCCTCTCAGTAATCCAAAAATAGTGTGTTTCTCAAATTGGTTGATGTTAAACCCACCAATGATGTTTTTACTTGGAAGAGTAGAAGATGTGGAGTGGAGGTGATAGCTACGATGCTCGATAGATTTTTGGTCTATTACTACTAGATAGATAATATCTAGGCTACAAGTTTGGAGATCTTAGGTTGGAGAGAATCTAATCATTGGCCGATCAAGTTGTTGGCCTCTTAGTCTTGAGGATTTAAGAATCCTTCTTTTAAATTTTGAATTATATGGATTTTAGACTCCTTCCTTCATGACCTTATGATAGATTAATGGAGTCAAGGGAAGCCTTCTTTTGATACTACCATGTATTCTTTTGTCAAGCAATTATAGTACGTTAAATATAAGTTTAAAAGATGGAATCATATGTGGTCTTAAAATAACGTCTTTCAGAAAATGAATGCTCAGGCTTAATTTGATGCTATCACTCACAAGATCAAAAATCAAGGTTTATTAGAGGATTCATACAGAAATAAGTCTAACATAATTAAGGAGTTATAGGAATGTGAGCTCCATGAGGATATTTTCTGGAAGCAAAAATCACAAGTTGACTGTCTTTAAGAAGGACATAGAAACAAAAAGGTTTTTCACAATACTATGAGAGATTGAAGCCAAGGAAGCTTCATCAGTTCCCTTATTTTATTAGAGGGAGTGGCTCTATCTTACCATAGGGAAATTTCACAAGAATCCACAAGATTTATTGTTTCCTTGTTCACTAAGGATTGTGCTCATGCCAATGTGGAGGAAGCAATTGTTCTTGAATGTATCCCTTCTATTGTTATAGATGAAATAAATGAGGCTCTTATTACACATGTTTCCTTAGTTGAGGTAGATATAGTGGTTTTTGGCATGAAGAAGGGTAAAGCCTCAGGTCCTAATGGGTTCCCTATTGAGTTTTACCTGGAACTTTGGGAAATAATCAAGTTAGATATTTTCTGAAGTGGTTTAGGAGTCTTATGGAAATAAATAGATGATTAGGGTCTTTAATTACACCTTCATGGATCTCTTTCCAAAGAAGGATGGAGCTAACTCTCTCAATTCATTTTGTCCTACTCTCTTATGTAATGCACTCTATAAAACAATCACAAAGATAATTGTTGAATGACTCAAGCTATAGCTTAATAAGCTGATCTATAAGGAATGGGGTGGATTTGTTGTTGGAATAAAAATAATGGATGAGTTTATTATAGCATCAAAATCTATTCATTCTCCATAAGTCTCCAAGGAGAAGGTTATGTTCATAAAATTAGATACAGATAAAGTATATGATAGAGTCAAATAGAACTTTTTGTATAAGATTCTTACACCCTTTATCTTTAGCATTGATTGGATCAATTGGGTGATGAGTTTTATCACCTCCTCTTCTTTTGGGCTTCTTATCAATAGTGATTCCACTAATGTTTTTGGTTCTTCTAGAAGTTTGCAACAAGGGGACTCCCTTTCTTCACACATTTTCATTTTATTGACAGGAGGATTGGGAAGAATTATAATTTATTGTATTAGAAATGGATTGATGCAAGGATGGATTTTGGATCTTGAAATTTCTCTTTACTCTCATCTACAATTTTTGGATAACATTTCTTTGATGGGCGTTGCTAGATAAACAAGGATGCCAAATTTAGAACTTTCTGATAGAGTCAAATGGAAATTTTTGATAAAGTATATGATAGAGTCAAATGGAACTTTTTGTATAAGATTCTTACACCCTTTATCTTTAGCATTGAATGGATCAATTGGGTGATTAGTTTTATCACCTCCTCTTCTTCTGCGCTTCTTATCAACAGTGATCCCATTGATGTTTTTGGTTCTTCTAGAAGTTAACGATAGGGGGACTCCGTTTCTTCACACATTTTCATTTTATTGACAGGAGGACTGGGAAGAATTATCATTTATTGTATTAGAAATGGATTGATGCAAGGTTGGAGTTGGGGTCTTGAACTTTCTCTTTACTCTCAACTACAATTTTTGGATAACATTTCTTTCATGGGCATTGCTAGAATAAACAAGGATGCCAAATTTAGAAGAAGTTGGGATAGTTATCTAAATACCTTGGGATAAAAGGTAAATGAAGAAAAATATATTATGTTCCTCTTTAACAAACCTACTCTCATATATGTTAGAATTTCAAGGATATTGAGGTTTAAAATAGGTACTCTCCCTTTTGTATATCTTGGGTTCCTCTCTTGGCCTGTCATTTTCTAAGGGGGCACTAATAGGATATATTAGATGATATCAAGAAAAAGGTTAGATATTGGACTAATAAATGGATCTCAAGTAATGGAAGAGTGACTCTTTTGTAGGTTGTAGTGTAATCTCTTCCTATTTATAGATTTTTGGTGTAGATGATTCCTCCAAGTTTTAATAAGGAGTTTGATTCTCTTCCTGAAAATTCTTGTGAAAAGGTAATTTAATATTTTCTAAGTAGAGTTTAGTAAGATGTAACTCTGTTTGTATGCTAATGCAAGATGGTGAACTTGGTTTACATCTAGAAATCTTGAATGGTTGTGCTCTAAAAAATAATTTATATTGGAGGTGGCATGCCAACCAATATCAAGGATGGGAAAAAGTTCTCAGTATAAATTATGTAGGGTGAGTTGAAGGAGATGATGCACCTCATTACAATCTATTAGGAATGGTTACATTATTTGGAGTACTCATAAGAGGGGAGTCCAACTAGTAAAGATAAAAATTTTATGGATCTATAATAAGGGTGTTTAAGCTCTATTTTGGCATGACTCTTGGGATGGTTTCCCTCCCATCCTTTCTCAATTTTCTCATTTAAAACATCTTAGTAATAGCTTCCTTAATGAATGATTGAGTAGAGTGCAGGATTTTAAGACTACTTTGACCTTGGGTCATGAAGAAGTGACTAGATGGAAGGAACATCATGAATGGAATCCACAAGGATCTCCAAAGGATAGAGAGGATCTTGCTAGAATATTTTATAGAATATTTCATAACTACTTAAATGGTGTAGATACTCTTTCCTAGGACCCTAATCCTAAGGGTAAGTTCTCCGTGGCTTCAGGATATAAGGAGCTAGATAGATCATCCTATGGAGAGGTGATTTTTCTTTGGGGGAAAAGAGGTTTAGAATAAAATAGGTTTTCTTAAGTGTATTTTCTTGTTCTTGTGGTTGATGGTTTAGAATAGATCCCTCACTTGGGATAATCTTCAAAAAATAAGGTTTTAGGGGATCTCTCTTTGTACTATATACAATAATAATGAAGAGGATACCTCCAATATTTTATTCAAATGTAATTTCACTAGGGAGGTTTGAATTTGTGGTGGGTTAATCAGAGACTTGCTTGTGTTCATGGTAACTCTTTAATTGAATTATGGAATAGCCTTGGTAGACCCCCTACTAATACTTCCTTTCTTTAGGTTACTTGGGAAACTAGGCCATGTTTTATTATTTGGTAATTATGTTTAGAAATAAATCATATGAATTTTCAAGATAAGAATATGCTATTACAACAGGTGTGGTTACAAATTATTGGTATGCCTCAAGAAAATTTTATGGATAAGTGTGATCTTTCTATGAATGTGGATCCGAGTGACATGTATATTGTTTGAAACTTGAATATTTTTAGTAAGGAATTTTGTGGATCCTTTAGAAGACAAAAAAATAAAACTTTCCATGCTAGAAAGAGGGCTCAAAAACAAGGTAAGTGGTGTCCTTCACATCATGGAGTGCAAAAAATTAATAGCAATGAATCTACTAGAGGAAATCTTGGAGGTGCAAAAGTTGGAGGAGTTGATGTAGGGTAGTACCAAAAATGCAATTTCCTTCTTTTCTGATTATGAGGGGATGAAGACTAATAATTACTTGGATGCCCTTTCTATCCTCTTAGCTCTAGAAGAAGCGTATGACCTTGGTTGCAATAATTTATTTGTGAATATCGCTCCTAATTAGTTTTGGATATGTTAGACAATCATTAGGTGGATGATGTTGACTGAAATCTAGCTTTTGTGGGTAGATATATTCTTAGTTTGAGATATTTCTTGGAGTCTATTTAATTGTGTTGTGTTTCTTAGGAGTGGAATAGGGCAACAGACTATCTAGCTAAGTTAACTTTTGAGTGTCTGGATAATTGGTACATAATAAAATGGGTTCAGTTGCCCTAGGTGTATGCTAAAGAATTTTAAAATACTATTTTGGATGACATGGTAGACTAATGGTTACCTACTAGGGATCATCTATCTATTGTTGGTTCTCCATTTTTTATGTTTCTAGGCTTCCTTGGCCTTTATTTTGTACTACTATTTCTAATTCAATAAATGTTTCCATGTCCTTTTTAAAAAATAAAGAATTTTAATAAAAATATTATAAAATAATTAGATAATATAGTTAAATAATCAAATATTAATAATAATATAATATAACCATTTTATTATTTAAGATTATTATATAAAAATAATATAAATATATTATATAAAAATACTATTGACTTTAGCTTAACATAAAATATATTTATATTATATATAAAATGATTTGTGTTCTACAAAATATATAATGTTTTGATTGTATATCATATAATTATATATAATTATTTTATAACAAAATGTTTTTGGATTAAAGAAAAATTAGGTTTTGAAAGGATCCTGTGACCCTTTACAACATTACATAAGATTTAGCTTAAAAAAACCCAAAACAAACCAAACTGCAAAAGCCGCAGTCAACTAGCAAAAAAACCAGCCCCTTGACGAAACCAACAAAAAACTAGAAAATTCCCTAGAAATAACCAACACAAAGACAAATAAACAGACCAAAACCTAAATCATTTGTTCGAGGATTTTTCCAACCTTCTCCCCAATGTCGAACATCTTTTTCACAGTCTCAAA
>MU223881.1:2841249-2864786 GCA_018584345.1 Thuja plicata | reverse complement strand
GTAGATAAATTTAAATTTGATTATAATGAATTAAACTCCAAAGATAGGGAATGAGTCATTTTCATAGACATTATGGCTCAGTCAAGGAAGGAGGGGACTCAAAGAGATCTGTCTAATCCTTATAGCACGAATCACATAAATGAAACAACAAATAACAACTGAGAGATATGAAAGATCAGTCTTCTTGATTATCACCAGAAAATTGTATACAAAGGATTCACAACATGCAGTCATACATGCCAAGCATATAGGCCTGATTATGATTAGAAATCCTTACAAAATCCTTAGCATTTAGCTACATAAAGATAATCTTATGAGAGTTTCCCCTTTAGGAACAATTTCATAAGATTATAAAGCCTTCACAAGCATCAGATCCACCTATAAAGATTACATTTCCCAATGAGAAAGAAAATGTATTACAAATAATAGGCCAGGACCCAAATCATCAGGATCTACTTCCAATGAAAGAAATATGAAATGTGATCCCTTAAGTAGGTCGGCCACAAATGTAACATCTTTGAGAAATGAGTTGTTAAGTTTTGTTGATCAGGAAATTCCTTCACAAGATTAGGAAACAAAAACTAGCCAAAAAACATGAAGAACAATACAATCCTGCCAAGAATCCACAAAATATCATGCACAAAGTAACCAAATGAAGATCGAACCTAGGGGAAGGTTCAATAGGATGTCACAAACATGATGTATGGTTTGCAAGTGCAAAAGATCCAAATTGAACAAGAGCAAAAAAGAAACTTAGAGTTTTATGAAACATTAAAATAGAAAAAAAAATGTTTTTGGTTGATGCAAGATTGGCAAGATCCCAAGATACTCCTGCATTAGACATCCAAGGTTATTTAAAAAGTGAGCCTCTCACTTTGTTGGGGCTAAAGGAAAACCAAGATGGTCAATATCAACCTGAGAAATCCATGAAGAATCTTGCTCTGGTATGTCATTCCATTTGACAAGATACTCTCTATACTAATTACCTCTTGTAGTTTTGCCAATTCTTCTCTCCAAAATCTCTGTTACCCCATCCATCTACTTCTTGGAATACTGTTGTTCAAATTCTAATCCATTATCCTCACAACAATATGAATCATGATACTCATACAAGTTTGCAACATTGAATATAGGTGAAATTTCCACATCCTCTGCTAACTCGACTTCATATATATTCCATGAATCGAGTTTCCTCAAGATCTTACACGGTCCAAACTTCCTCATCTTCAGCTTATTATATGTTCCAATAGGAAATCTCCCCTTCTTTAAATATACCATTTCTTCATCCCCAACTTCAAATTCTTTATGTCTCCTTTTCTTATCTGCTCTCTTCTTATAATTTTGATTCATCTTCTCCAAATGTTGTTTCACCTGAATGTGTAATCCTTTCATGTGTTGTGTAAATTATTTTGCCTCAGGACTCTCTTGTTCTCATGAATAATATGCCTCAATTCTAATACTCCATCACAATTAAATATAGTAACTATCTCAAATGGTGCCTTTCCTATACTCGTATTCACTGAATTGTTATGTGCAAACTCTACTCGTTCTAAGATTAAATCCCAATTTCTAGGCTTTTCTCCAACCAAACATGTTAGTAAGTTCTCAAACTCTTGCTCACTACCTCTTTTTTTCCATCAGTGTGTGGATGAAGTGTATAACTAAACTTTAAATCAGTTTTCATCTTCCTCCAAAGTGTCCTCCAAAAATAACCAAGAAATTTACTATCTCTATCACAAACTATACTCTTAGGTAATCCATGCAATCTCACAATCTCCTTGAAAAGTAAGTCAGCTATGTATACTACATTGATTGTCTTCTTTGAAGGAATAAAACGTGACATCTTAGAAAATATATCTACCACCACAAATATAGAATCATTACCTCTTTGTGTCTTCGGTAACCCATGTAAAAAATTCATGCTAATATCCTCCCAAGGTCTAGTTGGCACTATCAAAGGCGTATATAATCCAATATTCTAACTACTTCATTTTTCAACTTGACAAACTCGACATCCTTGAACAGGCTTCCTTACATCCGTATTAATCTGAGGCCAAAATCAATTCTCACTCACCAAAGCCATTATCTTGTCAATACCAAAATGTCTAGCTAATCATCCATAATTATTTTCCTTAATTAGGTCATCCCTCATAGAACTCCTTGATGTACACAATTGAATTACTCTAAATAGAATACCCTCCTAAATGAAATAATCCAACCATTTATTTCAGTCTGCAACAACAGGTTCTCTACAAGCTTTCCAAGGTTCTACAATATGAGGGTTATCCTCATACAAAGTCTTCAACTCATAAAATCCCAACACTTCAACTCTCATTTCTGTCAGAAAATTTCTCCTTCTACTCAAAGCATCAACAAATTTTTTTGATTTACCACTCCCATGTTTAACATAAATGTATAAATGTATAAAAAATTAACTCATCTCATATGTCTCTGATTCAAATTATCTCAACTACTCAAATATTGCAATGCTTGATGATCAATATACAACACAAACTCTTTAGGAAACCAACAATGTCTTCATTTCTTCAAATCTTGTACTATGACAAAGAAATTATGATCATAAAGTGAATATCTTCTCTTAGCATCATTTAAAATTTCTCTTAAAAAATAAATAGGTCTATCATCTTGAATTAACACTGCTCTAATTGCACTTCCACTTGCGCCACAGTCTACTTGAAATACTTTATTGAAATTTGGTAAAGCTAACACAAGTTGTTCAGTCAGATTTTATTTCAACAACTCAAAACTCCTATCTTGTCCATGTGTCCAATTGAATTCTTTTCTATCTCCTCCCATTGTCTCAGTCATAGGATTACAAACTGAATTGAAATTCCTTGTAAACTTTTAGTAGAAACTATCCAATCCATGAAAATATATGATTTCTCCATCAACTCTCAGGTTTACGCCATTCAACAGTTTCTTTCATTTTCTTAGGATCCATCTTCAATCCTTCTACACATATTACAAAACACAAATATGCTAACTCTTTGCTAATGAAAGAACACTTCTTGATGCTTATAAAATTTTAATCTTCCCTCAATCTCTGCAATACTTGTCTTAGATGCAACAAATGATCTTCCTTACTGTTACTAAAAATCAGAATGTCATCAAGATAAACAATCATAAACTTACCCTTGAATTTCTTCAATACCTCTTTCACTAATATTATGAAAGTAAGATAGGTGCATTAGTCAATTCAAAAGGCATCACCAACCACTCATACAATCCTTTATTCATCTTAAATGTAGTCTTCCATTCATCTTCTTCTCTTATTTTTATCCGATGATATTCACTCTTTAAATCTATATTTGTAGAATTTTTGGCTCCACTCAAAAAATCCATTATATCATCCATCCTAGGTAAAGGGAATCAGTATTTCATAGTGATCCTATTAATAGCTCTAGAATAAATACACATACTTGATTCTCCATTCTTATTTGGTGCTAATACTACATGTACTACACAAGGACTCAAGCTTTCTCTGATCAATCCTTTCTTCAACAATTCTTGCACTTTTCTATTCAACTCCTCATTCTATGCTTGTGTCATCTGATGTGCTATTTTTTAGGAAAACTTGTCTAGGAATTAAATCCATGCAATGAATAATACTTCTCATAGGTGGAAATCCATCAGGTACATTATCTTAAATTATTTCCTCATACTTTGTCAAAAAAATTCTCTATTTCCTCTGGTTGTCCTTCTATTACCAAATTAGAATTCTTACGAATCAATGCATAACACATACTTTCACTCTTCAAGATATCCAATAATTTCCTTTCTTCAACCAAAAAAAATCTAATACTAGTACGATTCTCATTCTTAGGAGTCTCAATCAAAGGGAACAATACTTGTTTCATCTCATTTGCAACAATAGTATACCTATTCTTTCTTCCATCATGCAAATCTTATTTGGCATACTTCCATGGTCTGCCCAACAAGATATGACACACATCCATAGGCATAATATCATAATGAGCTTCACCATGATAAGATCCTATCTTCAGTTTGACTAGGGATTGTTCACTTACCAATACCTTATGATCATTCTTTATCCACACTATGTGATAAGGCTTCAAATTCTTCAATCTCTACAACTTCATCATGTGAACTAACTCTTTAAAAGATATATTATCTGAAATACCATTGTAAATGATCTCTTTGCAACATTTTCCTTCTAGTTTGCATCTAGTCTTGAACAAAATTCATCTCAACAATGGCTCTTTTTCTTGGTCTTCATGACATAGGACTCACCTTACCATTAAGGATTCACCATCCTTTGGTTAATTCAAAGATTCACTATTTTCCTTCTCCAAATAAGAAGATCTACCATTATTATTTGTTTTTTTTCTCATAATTACCTTGAGTACACTCAAAGGCTCAGTGTCCTTCTCCACCACACTTGAAATATGTTCCTCTAAACACTCTTTTTCCATCCCTTCTATAGTTACTTTATTAACTTCCTCTCTGAATGCTTATGACATCTCTTTAGTACAAATTTTACTCTTTGAACTCTATCTTTCCTTTGCTTTGATTTGAATAAGATCTTTTACCATTCTAGGTTCTTCCTCTCTAAAATATTCCAGCTCTTCCTCTTTTTTTTTTCTTATGAGTCTTGTTAATATTCTCTTTAGCTTTTAGGGCATGTTAATAAGCTTCCTCTATACTTTGTAATTTCACCAAACTAATCTTATCTTGAATTGATGTCCTCAATCCATTCAAGTACCTAGAAACTCTTTCAACAACATCATTAGAGTGACTAGATATGATATCCAACCTATAAAATTCCTCATTATATTCCTTCACACTAAGATCATTTTGCTTTAGATTCTGTAACTTCTTAAATAATCTTGGTAATCAACATTTAAAAACTTAGCTTTTAGTTTGTTCACCATCCTATTCCATGATATGATTTTATCCTTACCTCTTCTTTTCTTATCAGTCTACAAATGTGCCCACCTTAAAGATGCATTTCCCCCAACTGAAAGCATAATTCACTTTCTTATCTTCATCTATAGCTTCATAATTAAAGTATTTTTCCATCTCTGTGGTCCAATAAAGAAATTCATCTTAATCCAGTTTACCATCATAATTAGGTTGATTGAAATGTGGTATTGCCTTCACTATAGTCATAAATTTTATAAACCTATTATATCATTTCTCAAGTTTAGGTTCAGGTTTCTCTTCACCTCCTTTGAATTATAAATCCTTACAAATTACCTAGCATTCAACTACAAAAAGATAATATTATGAGAGCTACCCCTTTAGGAGCAATTTTGTAAGATTCTAAAGCCTTTGCAAGATTTTAAAGCATTTGCAAGATTTTAAAGCCTTTGTAGGCATCAGGTCAGCCTAGAAAGCTTAAACATTTCCCAATGAGAATGAAAATGTATTATAAACAATAGGCCAAGACCCAAATCATCAGGATCTACTTCCAATGAAAGAAATATGAAACATGATCCCTCAAGTTGACCGGCCACAAACATAAAATCATCAAGAAATGAGTCATTTATTCACAAAGTGACTAGAGATGATCTTTTCATACAAAATTCTCCTTATAGCCTATACTCTTCATAGGTGACAAGATTATTTTTATCTAACCATTTGATTTGTTGTAGGATTATGGTATCCTTAGGTAGCTAACAATAAACTATATCAAAGAAGAGTTTGAAACCTTGACTATATGGGACAAGGAAATTCACAGATATGACTTGTACAATGGTAAAGCTTGGGTGGGGGGAATTGTTTTTTCTCCACTCTATTTAGAAGAAGCTAGAGCATGTTAAAGTCTATGATGCTATCAAAATGAGACCATTCAATGAAAATTGCCAAATTTTTCAAAAATAATTATCATTTCTATCTGATTTCTTCTCCCCTCATGCAATGGCATATTTCTCTTTGGGTGTTTTTTTTTCTCTTCATAAGTTAATGTGAGAGAGAAAAGAAAATATTTTGATTGATATTGGATGAACACATTCGAAAACATTCATATTATCATTGGATACTTTGTAATACAATATCATCGGCTTTTCAAAGCCTTGTTTTCCTATGATTAACTACCTATGGGAATGTAACTTCCCAACTAACTATCTAACTAAAAATATTTATTAATCTAAGTTAACCTAAAAACTAACGTAATTAAGTAAATACTCCAAAATTCCCCCCTTATTATATTAATTCCAACAGGAGTGGAAGTTGGAAGGGTTTTAAACCCAACCTCCTAGAGAATTTGATGAAGCACCTTCACTAATCCTCCTTGCTCACTCAAGAAACACCGAATTGACCACAATTGTGTATCTCTTAACTTCCTTGGCTATCCAAGAGACACCAAAATAGCCACATTAATGGATCTCCTAAATGCAGAACATTAAAACATCTGTACAATATGAGTGTTCCCACTTCCCCTCCACAATGAGACTCATTTCCTCTAAAATTCCACATCTCCTCCGAGTGTGTCTAATGTCTCCTTCAGTGCTGCATATGAGATACCTTTCCTCTAAAAATACACATCTCCTCAGAGTGTGCCTAACACCTCCTCAAATGATGTGGAAAAATCATCTTCTCAGCTGCATAAATCACCACCAACATGCCTACACATGAGACATGTTTCCTCCAAAAGTCCACATCTCCTCAGAGTTTGTCTAACACCTTCTCACATTCTCAACAAATCATATTAAAATCCCAAGCCCCCTCCCTCCTTGAAGGGACAATCATGACAAAACCCCCCCTCTTCTCTTCAGGGAGACAAATATATCAAGTCCCTTCTTTTCTTCAGGGACAAATCTGCCAAGCCCCAACTTTTCAACGACACAAATAAGTTGCTTCTCCTGCAATGAATCATTCCTAAGAGAGAATCTAGCTTGGGATGATGGAAAAAATCCTATCTCTATTTCCTCTAGCCTCCTTTAGAATCTTTAGTCTTTATCTCTCATTCCACATTAAACCCTTTGATAGCATAAATATTTGAGTCTTTGAAGGCCTCATCATGTTTAAAAAGATGACTCCAAAAGAACAAGTAGTGTTTGAGATATGTCTAGGCATAATTTTTGATTCAAACTAATGATGAACCCATTAACTAGTTAATCTAATACCTAACCACAAAATCCTCTTATAGTTAGACATGGGATGAAAACTCTACTTAGTAACAACTTACAAAAAATTCTTATATGTCATGAAATACAGTAATATTAAAGATATGTTATAGTATGCGACTATTCACTTCAATGTCTCAAATAAAGTTCAATTACAAATTCTCTATCTCTCCTTATTAGCAGGGAAGCCTTTCCAAATTCACAGTGTCTCACAAGCATGCAATCATATCATTATATTTAAACCTACTAAGTCAAATACCGCTCCTAATCAAACAATAACAAAACATAGCCACTACACATACCACATAGATCGTCATGTTTTTCATGCTCCAATTGGCTGCCAATTAATAAACTTGAATCTTTATTTAGGTTTTCTTAGCTAGTTGGCAATGCAAAACATTGCAGATTGGCGAACTTTTATGTATGTGCTATTCTATGCAACTGATTTCCTTGGCTTCCTCATGACTTCCCACTGTAGGTTGATTTAAACACCTACAACATCTTAAGCATGTGATCAAAATTATATCTCCTCTCACGCATAGAAGAAATAAAATATGCATCCACAAATGGTAGAAGTCCAACTGCCCCACACTCTAGCATTGGCCAAAAAAAACATTAAGCAACATGTATCTCACAAACAAGACTTTAAATCTGCTCTGAATAGGAAACAAAAAATTAAAATTGATTTCCATTTAAGTGCTTGTACAAGTTATTGTCAGCAGAGTCGACCTCTTTCAATATCCTCCCTATCTCTTCCATGGTGAGGTTATTGTCAATCTGTTAACTGCTATATCTCTTTCTTCCTTGCGATCATCCTCTTTACAAGCTGGAGAACATAGAAATTAACCATTACATATCATAGAATCCTCTTCATCGCACTGGCAGAGAAATTGTTCAGGTTCTGATACCAAAATGTGAGAGAGCAAAAATTTTTTGTTAACAATAAAATACATGCTAGAATGGAAAAAGTAGAGTCATCAAGTTTTTTCTCTACTAGGGTTTCATGCATGCATACGACATCNTTCCTTGCGATCATCCTCTTTACAAGCTGGAGAACATAGAAATTAACCATTACATATCATAGAATCCTCTTCATCGCACTGGCAGAGAAATTGTTCAGGTTCTGATACCAAAATGTGAGAGAGAAAAAATTTTTTGTTAACAATAAAATACATGCTAGAATGGAAAAAGTAGAGTCATCAAGTTTTTTCTCTACTAGGGTTTCATGCATGCATACGACATCCTGTCTGTGTCTTTGCTTTGAGACTTCCATCTATCATACCACATTTACTACTGGATTTTTGCATTAGGGTTAGCTTTTAGTATGGCTCTGACCAAATTTGGCCCAGTAGTTGATGCTGGTGTGCGAGTTGAAGCTTCAAAAAGCCATGGTGCCTCCTCTAAAAAAACGTCCTTGCAATTTCATCCTGAAGGTCTTTCACGAGGTAACCTTGATATTGTTCTTAATTTGCAAGAAATTAATTCTGCATGTGAATGGTTAGAAAAGAATACTCTGATTGGATATTTTTTGGGCCGTACTCCTCCTGAAAGTATCCTCAAAGATTGGGTAAACAAGAGCTGGACCCCTCATGTGGTCTGCCTTGACGGTGTGCAAAACCTTACCAAAGGTTTTTTTATTTTCCATTTTGCTAACCCTTCCCAGGAGGAAGCTATTTTTAGCCACGGGCCCTAGACTGTTAGGTCTTGCCTACTTGTTTTCTAGAGATGGTCTCGAGACTTCACTGTCTCGAATGACAAGAAACTTAGGGTCCCGATTTGGTTTGAGTTTCCTGGTCTCCCTTTGCCATGCTGGCTGTTTATTGAGTCCATTTCTAAAACCCTTGGTAAGGTCATTATCATGGAGCATGAAAATTTTTTCAATGCCCATCCCCAGAAGCGTGTTTGTGTTGAGGTCGACCTTTCTAGAGGGACCTCAAAGACATTGTTGAAATCCAGATTGGTTCTCTCACCATTTCACAAAAAGTACTCTATTTGAATCTTCCCAACACCTATTATAGGTGTCAATCAGAAGAGCACAAGATTAAGGACTTCCCGCTGGCTACCCCTCCGGTGAAGCCATCACCAAAGGAAGCACTGGTCAAAAACACGGAAGCTAGAAAAAAAAAGAATGGACTATAGTTTTGCAAAAAGGTAGGAATGCCTCAGGCTCCAAGTCAACGCACGCCACTTCTATGGTTGTGTCATCTCTGGAACCTCGGGTTGGAGATATTCCTCCATCCACTGAAGCACCAATGGTGGTGCTACTTAATTCAAACCTTGTTATCTAGTGGAAAAACTTAGCTGCGAGGCCCTCCACTTCAGAGGTGGTGCTCACGCCGCTCGCGGTTTCTTCAGTTTCCTCCCAGTCTTTGCATCGGTCTTCCAGTCCTGATGGACACATGGATGACCTAGAAAAAAAAGAGGTTTAGCTCTCTTGGAGATTTACTCCCTAGCTTTGGCTCTGTACTAGCTTTCTTGTAGAATAGTTTCTCCTCTCTTGGGGACAAGGAAATGATGCAAGAGTTTTTATGTATTTTTTGTCCTGGAATGTGCGAGGTCTAACTAACCTCTCCAGAATGTACTATATTCGTGACACCCATTGTAAACTTCACAATCTACATGTTTATGTTTACAGGAAGTGAAAATTTTTGGGTTCCTCCTTAATTCTTCCTGTCATGTCATTTGGCTGGATGACATTGCCTTTTCTTCTCAGCATGAAGCTGGTAAAGGTGGTGTCATTACTATTCTTTCACCTCACCTTCATTTTTCTGTTATTGCTCATGGATATGATCCAATGTAGTGTGTCACTTGGATTTTGTTGTATTTTCATAACCATTATTTTGGCATCATTAATGTTTATGCCCCCAATGATGTGGTGGAAAGATCTCAACTTTGGTCCTAGCTGGCAAATAATTTTCCTCCTCCTACTTGGGTTATGTGTGGGGATTTTAATATGGTTGAGCTGGCCTTTGAAAAAGAAGGGATTACACCTTTTCATTGGACAACTGAGGATAAAGAAGCTTAGCACCATATGTGCAATAAATTGGGCCTTTTTGATCCCAATGCTAACCGCCGCCAACAGGGTATGGTTTGGCATACTTGGTCTAATTTAAGAGCTAGTTCTGACCGCATATTTAAGAGACTTGATCATGCTATGATAACGGCTCAATATTTTTTTATCTTTTTTTAAAGATCAAGGCCTGCCTGTCATTCCTCTGACAGTTGTAACCTTTTCAGACCACTTCCCCATTTATTTTTCCATCACTTGGTATTCTTTTTCTAGGCGGGCTGCTCAGACGCAATTTTATCTCAACATGTCAGTGCTGATGCATGCTTCCACTATTGCTCACATTCTTCAAGTTTGGAATTTAGAGCCTTGGCCCCGTAGTCATCTTGGTTGGATTCAATGGTGGAATGACACCATCACCCATACTGCGAGATTTCTTCACATTTACGGCCGCCAGTTAGCCTGCTACAGGAAGTGTGTATATGAAGCTAACACCAAGGTTCTTCGCAATGCTGCTAATGCACTTGTGTTGAACCCCTTTGATTCTGAACTTCATCTTAAGCTGGCCCAGCTTCGACATGAGAAGAAAATTGCTGATGCCTATGTTGCTCATGGAGCTCATATCAAAGCTCGCCTCCACTGGTTGGAGGTGGGCTATAAAGCCTCTAAGGAGTTTTTTCATGCTCTCAAAGCCCAGGATACCAATGTTGCTATTCAAAAAATCAAACAAGGATCTGATACCCTTACTAAGCTTCCGGCCATTCTCCAGGCTTTTGTTCAGCACTATGAAAAAGTGTTTGCTTCACAAGGTAATTCTGTTGCGTGGGAGGAGGCTCTTAAGGCTTGTATTGCTGTTACGCCAAACCATGTAGCAGTCGAGAAGTGAGCCTTTTGTGAGCAAATGTTTACCATCAGTGATCTCAAAGAAGCATCTTTTTCTATGGCCAATGATAAATCTCTAGGAGGTGATGGCTTCCCCTGTGAATTCTACAAACACCTTTGGGATGCTGTTGGTCTTGACCTGCACAAATTTTACCCCGAGGCCTTTCACAATAAAAGTTTGGGTACTTTAACTAGTAAAGGAAATATCAAATTCATACCTAAATCTGGGGATCTCGAGAATATCTGCAATTGGAGGCCCATCACCTTTTTGAACGTCTCCTACAAGATAATTGGTACAGGATCACCTCTCCAAACACCTAAGTCCACCTTGGAACCAAATGGAGGTAGTGGATCTAAAGAATTCCTAAAAGTAAATTGGGATATATTGAGTCCAATAATGGCAATATGTAATAAACAATTTAATTTAAATATTATAAGTCCTTGAAGTCTTGGCAAAGGACTTAGGACCAAAACAATGTAAGGGTGGCCAATAGTGCCAAATGGGATCTAAAGTTGTTTAGGGGAGTCAATTAGGTCCTAGAAGAAATAATAAATTAATTGGGATAGAAGTTAATAGGTTTTTAATATTAAATATGCAATAAAATGTAAGTTGGAAATTCAAATATTTGAATTCCAACGGTTATGTGCATTTAGGAGGGAAAATGGTGTTTTAATGTTTTTAGACTTAATTAAGCCTTCCAACCGACCCAGATTGGTTGAGGAAGTTTATAGGAATTTTATTTAATGCTTGGAATGATGAGAAAGTATAGGCTGTGTGGACAGATTGAGAAATTCAATAAAATATCAAGTTTTTCTTTCAAAATCTTGTTGTTTTAGATGCTTGGCTGATTGATCTAAACTTAGAAATTGATTGTGGATGATATAAGGATATAATAACATCATTTTATATCTATTTTGAAGTTTCTTATAGTCTATTTTGTTTCAGATTTAAAAAGTTGATGTAGGTGGTCATTTTGGAGCATTGGAATAACTCTATTTTGGTCTTTTTAATGATGTAATGGGTCATTCAATGAATGTAATTGCTGTTTCTTATTTTATGGACCCTATGTAACATATGTATGATGTTACTAACTATTTTGATGCAGGAGAAGTGGATTTGATATGGTGATCACCAAGAATAGTGAAGAAAACCTCATGAAATTGCTTGCTAGAGTGTAGCAGCAAGAGATGCGACTTAAGGAGGGAATTTTTTTGTTTGAGGTAGAAAAATTACATGTCTATTACATGGTGAATCCTAAAGGAGAGGTTCTGGAAGTGAGTGGAAGGGTGAAAACTAGAAGGCCCTAGTTTTTGGAGCAATTTGGTGAGGGTATGATAGAAACCCCATAGGGAAATGTGCTATTTCCAAACCAATTTGATAATCCTTAGTTTTAGACCATTTCTAGACTTTTTGTAAAGTGGCATGTCAGAGAAGTAGATAGAAATGGTACTTCCTTTGTAAATGCACCCAAATTAGCCCTCTTGTAGATAGTGAATAGTCAATTTTTGGGATAGTTGGTCCAAAGTACCAATACCAAATATTTTGATATGTTGTGTATAAGGATAATGGGTATCTGAATATTTAATTTATTTTGGAAGTGCTTTTGGAAAACAAAAAGTTATTTGGGAAAAACTCGCTGGTTAAGGCTACAAGGATAGAGAGCCTAGAGTGTGGATTAAGGGTAAGATCTTGGAGTAGGACTTCAAGAACCACTTGAACATTGCTGGAGTAATATTTTAAGCCATATTGAATCCCTATAATAGTAAGGGAGTTGGGAGAAGTCAAAGTGATAGGTTAGTGGCATATTGGCACTTGGGGTCACTTGGGTAAGGAACACCATTGAAGAAACGAAGAATAATTTTTTTATGAAATAACCCCAATCTAACCTACCTCTTTGCATTAATTGGTATCAGAGCCTAGGAGCATCCTAGGTGAAGGTTTGAGGAGTTTCTTTTGAGATCTTTGCTTCAAAGATGTCAGAAGGAGAAGAAGAGGGGATCCCACAAAGGGTCACTAATACTGAACTTGCTAAGTTGGTAAGAGAGCAGATGGAAGACAATAGAATGTTAAGAGTAGAAGTCAAGAGGTTGACAGACCTTGTGGACAAATAAGGAAATGAAGAAAACCATGAAGATGAGGAAATATTTGCAGCAGTAAGAGAGGAACCTGTTGATCCAGAGGATGCAAGATTGGAAAGAATCTTGAAGGCAGTAAAGCTTGGAGACTCAAAGGTAAAAGTTGAACTTCCTATGTATGATGGAAGGATGGATGATGAAATTTTATTAGATTGGTTAAATGCTCTTGAAAATTTCTTTGATTTTGATGATGTTGAAGATAGAATGAAAGTTAAGATTACTAAGTCTAGAATGAAAGGACATGCATTATTATGGTGGGATAACTTGCAGGCTGACAGGATGAAGAAGGGTTGGTCTAAGATCTCATCATGGCCAAGAATGATGGAGAAGATGAAGGAAAAGTTCCTTCCTGAAGAATAGAAAGTTCAGTTATATAAGAGGATGCAAGGACTGAGACAAAAGGACATGGATGTCTCAAAGTATACAGAGCAATTCCACAAGCTTGACATCAGGGCATCTCATGATGAAGATGTGGAAGAGAAGGTGGCTAGATATCTTGGGGGATTGAAATATAATATCCAGGATGAGATGAGCATGGCTACACCTAGAACCTTGGAGGAGTGCTTCAAATTGGCTATGAAAGCTGAGGATAAGCTTAGGAGAAGGAAAGATAGGAAAGGTAATCCAAGAGGACAAACAAGTAAGGGAAAGGGAATGAATCCAAGCCAAGGGAAGAATGAGAAAGGAAAAGATAAAGT
This sequence comes from Thuja plicata, assembly GCA_018584345.1. Lineage (NCBI taxonomy): Eukaryota > Viridiplantae > Streptophyta > Pinopsida > Cupressales > Cupressaceae > Thuja > Thuja plicata. The sequence goes on along the minus strand of MU223881.1, from coordinate 2,850,954 downwards.
CTTAGATCAGAGAGGAGAACAAAAGGATGGTAGAGGAAATAATTTTCCTGGGAAGTGCTACAAGTGTGGTGAACAAGGGCATCCATTCTACAAATGTCCTGAAAGAGAGGCTAGGAAGAATGAAAGGAGAGTCAATATAGCTCAAGAAGAGGAAGATACCAAAGACAAAGAAGAAAATGTTGTTCTAGAACCTTATACAGAGGGAGATTTTCTCATGGTAAGGAAAGGAGAATACATGCAACATCAAAAGAAATCAGAGGTATCAATTTTCAGAACCAATTGCCAAAGTTACGGTAAGATTTGCAAGATGATAGTTGATTCTGGATCTTTTGATAATTTTGTGTCTTATGAGATGGTGAATAAACTGAATTTGCACACATTTCCAATTGATAGACCCTATAGAGAATCATGGGTTAGTAATGATCAAAACATTGTCATAAAGGAACAAGCATATGTTAATTTCTCTATTGGGATATATAATGATAGGGTATTGTGTGATGTGGTCCCTATGACTTGCTATCATGTCATTTTGGGAAGACTGTGGCAAGCCTCAAGACAGACCATTCATTATGGATTGGAAAATGTTTATGTTGTGCACAAGGATGGAAAGAATTATACTCTCACACCCCTACCCAACCATGTTGCCGATGAAAGTAGGAACATAATTGTGTTTGGTTCTAAGACTTATGTTGATTTGCAGAGGAAATAAGTGCAGGGATGTGTAGCATCAGATCACAAGACAAGGACCACTTTGTTGGTCATGAAATCAGAAATTTGTGACAGTCACAATGCATTGACTGTTAAGCAGAAAAAAGAGCAAAATAAAGGAGTTATGGTGGGGAATATGTGGTGTCCTATGGTATCACCAAGGAAGGGTGATAGTGTCATTACCATTGAGAACAATAGCAGGGGTCTAATTGATCCTAAGATGAAGATGAAGGGGCAGTTTGTGCAGCGACAAGTTGACTGTCCTCAATCAACAATAAACAAAGTTGCCTTGGGTGGTGACAAGAAAAAGGATTTTTCTTTTGTTTCTAATGCTTTGAATGCAGGTACTACTCATATGAAGGGTGCTAGGTTGCAGATGAAGAGTTGTAGACATCCATCTAGGAGAATGGGTGGCACAAAGACATCTTTCCTTCACTCTTGGGACAAGAGTTTTGGAGGTGGGGTGTATGGTGTAGGAGAACCTCTCCAAACACCTAAGTCTACCTTGGAACCAAATGGAGGTAGTGGATCTAAAGAATTCCTAAAATTAAATTGGGATATATTGAGGCCAATAATGGCAATATGTAATAAACAATTTAATTTAAATATTATAAGTCCTGGAAGTCTTGGCGAAGGACTTAGGACCAAAATAATGTAAGGGTGGCCAATAGTGCCAAATGGGGTCTAAAGTTGTTTAGGGGATTCAATTAGGTCCTAGAAGAAATAATAAATTAATTGGGATAGAAGTTAATAGGTTTTTAATATTAAATATGCAATAAAATGTAAGTTGGAAATTCAAATATTTGAATTCCAACAGTTATGTGCATTTAGGAGGGAAAATGGTGTTTTAATGTTTTTAGACTTAACTAAGCCTTCCAACTGACCCAGATTGGTTGAAGAAGTTTATAGGAAGTTTATTTAATGCTTGGAATGATGAGAAAGTATAGGTTGTACGGACAGATTGAGAAATTCAATAAAATATCAAGTTTTTCTTGCAAAATCTTGTTGTTTTAGACGCTTGGCTGATTGATCTAAAGTTGGAAATGGATTATGGATGATATAAGGATATAATAACATCATTTTATATCTATTTTTAAGTTTCTTATAGTCTATTTTGTTTCATATTTAAAAAGTTACTGTAGGTGGTCATTTTGGAGCATTGGAATAACTCTATTTTGGTCTTTTTAATGATGTAATGGGTCATTCAATGAATGTAATTTCTGTTTCTCATTGAATGGACCCTATGTAACATATGTATGATGTTACTAACTATTTGGATGTAGGAGAAGTGGATTTGATATGGTAATCACCAAGAATAGTGAAGAAAACCTCATGAAATTGCTTGCTAGAGTGTAGCTCAGTAAGAGATCCGACTTAAGGAGGGCATGTTTTTGTTTGAGGAAGAAAAATTATATGTCCAAAACATGTTGAATCCTAAAGGATAGGTTCTGGAAGTGATTGGAAGGGTGAAAACTAGAAGGCCCTAGTTTTTGGAGCAATTTGGTGAGGGTATGATAGAAACCCCATAGGGAAATGTGATTTTTCCAAACCAATTTGATAATCCTTAGTTTTAGACCATTTCTAGACTCTTTTTAAAGTGGCATGTCAGGGAAGCAGATAGAAATGGTACTTCCTTTGTAAATGCACCCAAATTAGCCCTCTTGTAGACAATGAAAAGTTAGTTTTTGGGATAGTTGGTCCAAAGTACCAATACCAAATATTTTGATATGTTGTGTATAAGGATAATGGGTATCTGAATATGTAATTTATTTTGAAAGTTTTTTGGGAATACAAAAAAGTTATTTGGGAAAAACTCGCTGGTTAAGGCTACAAGGATAGAGAGCCTAGAGTGTGGATTAAGGGTAAGATGTTGGAGTAGGACTTCAAGAACCACTTGAACATTGCTGGATTAAAAAATGGGAGCTAGGGCGTGGTTGTGGCATGGCAAAGTGCCTCCCATAATCACCATATTCAACTTTAGCAGGACAGGGAGCGAGAACGTGACAGAGCTTGTACAACAATGGCAAACTGTTGCACCATTTCCTCCATACGATATGTATATCCATTTCTTTGTCTTTGGAGGGAGTCCTGTTAACCTTATCTTTAATGGGATGTATTTGGGTATGGTCACCACTGAATGTGACAAGATAGACGGGATCGAATTGGTCATCTACACTGTTGATCTCCGCAACAGATAATTTTCCATAAAAATGCACTTCAAGAACAAGTCTGATTATATAACAAGTCCTATCCCTGCATCAGGTCTAAAAGGAGCATGGAAGATCATGGAGCAGAAGCCGAAGATCAGTATGATATTGGCTCTGTTCGGAGGGATAATGAATCGAATACCCTCCACTCGGCTTCCCTTTCCCCACCGAGCAGGATATTTATATGATATACTGTTGGAAATAATTAATTATCTCCTATTCAAAGTCTTTGTCGGCACCAACCACTTCCTCAAGCACAGTTAATTATGAAACTTCTAGCACCATCCATCTAGACTTTTCTTCCAACCAATACTTCACCAATCATTCTAAATGGTTCTCAGCTACTGTTGTTTCCTCCAGAAATTTCTAAGTACTCTATAAAAAGAGGTAGATGTAATTGATGCATTTAAGGGGAGGAAATGGAAATAGTTCTGTCTTAACTGAGTTTTGTTCTTATGCTTGTGGATTTAATCCATCGTCCTCTTCAACATGGTATCAGAGCCCAAAGACAAGATTAGAGTGTTCTAAATGAAAGTCTTCTGTTGTACTGTGTTTATCAATCGTGCAAGAGTAAGGGGAAGATTGGTGGTGTACTCCAGACTGCAAGTAGAAGAATCTCATTGTTTCATTGCAAGTTGTGCAAGGAGGTGTAGCGGATGAAGAAAAACTTTCACAAGAGGAGAGCTTCTTTAAAAGTGTATACTACTGAAGCAAGTGAAGAGGCTGGTGGAACCCATGTCGACAAAGTAATTTGTACCCATTCTTGGGCAGGGAAGTACCTATTTACATATAATTACTTGTCTTTTATAGATTCTATTGTTTACCATATTTTTCTTATCGAAGTATTATCATTCACTTTCACATGTCTTGTGGTTTAATATTTTGAAATTCTCTTTATCTTTGAATCATTTCCTTAAGACTCCTTTTTTAGTAAAGAAATTTTGGAACTTGATCTTGTGATTTCTTCTCCTCAAGGACATAATGTACATTGCAATTGATCTTGCTTTTGATTAAGTTTTAAAATCTTATGTGATGTTTTTATATGAATCCTAAATGCAATTAAAGGGAATTCTGCATATTTTATCATTTCATTATGAATCACTAATCCATGTTGATGGTAAAAGTAGTCAATTTACAATCATAACCTAAGAGGTAATACTTTAAAAAGAATTTTATATCTTTGTTTTAATGATGCTCTCTAAATTGGCGATCTATCAACATTTTGAAGAGGTTGATCTTGTCTTAATCAAGCCTTCATGCATTTGAATATTCATTATTGTTGATAAAAGAATAATGTTGTTGTTTATGGTCATGATCTAAAAGATTACAATGTGTTATGATTTGATCGATAACAATGTGATAAATAATATCTCTTTTCCACACATGTGTTGTACCCTAATTCCTATAGAATCACTAGGATGGTCATTATTTCAATGGTGTGATAATAATATTGGTGAAGGTGCTATCAAATATATATATGTCTTTTTGAAACATGTTATGCTTATGAACATGAGAGAAAGTTTGAATAAATTGATTATGGAAACAATCATTGAAAAGGGTTATATTAATGCATGCTTATTTATGGAAATGATCACATAGATGTTTGTAATATTAGTATACATTTATGATTTCTTTTATCAATCATCACGAGAGAAAATTGTATTGATAATATGCCTACGTAATATGTAATTTTCATATCACTTGATAAGTTTAAATGGTATGATTATTATTATTATTATTATTATTATTATTATTATTATTATTATTATTATTAAATCAAAACAATGTTAGTACAAAGAAAAACTAACTAAAGAATAAGGCTTTGTATAATACAAAGAACAAAAGATTGAGTTAGTAGATTTGGTTCATTATCCTTAATGCTTAATTATTATATGAATCTCATCTTATGTTTATGGCTTTTTAAAAAAAAGAATATTGATGATTAAAACATTTATTATCCATATTGTAATTTGCTCATTGTTTAAGTATTGTGTGATGGTGAGAAAGGGTAAAAGACCTTTGATGATTTTTAATTATAACATGACATTTAATAATGATTATAACCTTTTTATGCTGTTTAGAGTTTTATCATTATTTGATTATTGGACCTTTGTATTTAAAAGGTGGTGGACCCATTTTTCACCACACAAGTGAGATGCCTCGACGTAAGCATTTGCAGACATAATACAGAAGAATTACAAAGAAATAAGCAGCAACAATGACAAGGGTCGATATGATAGCAATCATATTTGGCATTGGCTGGTGGAAGACAAATGGAGTCTACAGTCGACATCCTCCACAGCATGCTGGTCACCACCTTCCTTTGCAGATAAAAACGGGTTGATATATTTAGCAAAATATCCACCTTCGATAGAAAGAATAGCAAGGGTCGATGCAGACAGCAAGTCGACTACGCATAGTGATATTGGTTGATACAATCTATAGATCAGTAGAGGCGTCATCAACATTTATCATGTTGGTCGCCATCTTCAAACAACAAGAATAACAAGGGTCGGTGAAGACAACGAATATCATGCCATGTCCACATAGTATCGACTCCCATGAATCAGTTTCCAGTGCATAAACAAGGGGTAGTAAATGAAATTGATGTAAGGCATGTGATTCAAATGCCAACATGACAAATATCTACCACATAATGGATCAATTTCCACTTACTATGCATGTATTATACCCAAAAACATAGCTTGCAGAGTAGTTTGGAGTACAAAGACGTGGATTTGGATGAATCAAACACCACTCATTAGACCGAATTCCTCCAAGTATGTTGCAGACTTATTAAATGTCGTAGCTTGCTCCTTGTTACAATATGAACAAACATTAAACATGAAGTCAACATTCTTTGAAGATAGATTCGACAATTCATTACTCTCTGCAAAGATATATGTTTGAATGTGCATTTGTATGCAAAGGCGACAGAAAATAAAGGACTTAGCAAAAAGGAAGATAGACGCCATGTGCAGATCCACTGACTTCACACACACCAAGCATGGATTTTCAAATGTGGCTATGGAGGAGTTTTATATAGATTTATTAAGCATACAGTTTTGCAACTTACCCAACCGAATAGTTGGCTGTTATGGCCAATTAATGAAGGATAATTGTTATCAAATTCATATAAAATTGTCGGTTATAGATTAGTTTCTAGGGAAAGGGTGCGATTTTTTCTCACACCCTTTCATTTTTATATTTATATTCAGACATAAATCTGCAAAAGAAACAGAATAATAACATTGAACAAGACATGATGATGATACGATGATGAATGCTTGGGGAATGACGGAATAATAGACAGTTGATTTCAAACATTGTATGTAAGGATCTTATACACGCTTTCTTATCAAGCAGAGATAAGTCGATATTTATTTCAATTTTGGAATCATTTTTGTTGTTTCTTTACAATCAAGTCCTTCAGATAAATAAATCGACATTCCTTAAAGTGATAGTTTTGATTTGTGCATATTTCAATTTAAGTTAATATTCTATATATTCAATTATTTCTTTCTCATTTTTGCATGGTTAAAATCTTATTGATTAAATTATTGATCGATTAGTCCATCATCAGAGGAATAGTATTAAATTGAAATACTTTTAAACTTTTTTAGTTACATATGCATATCATAACACCTTTAGGGTGATAAGCTTTCATTTTCAAAGCCATCTCTGAAGTTGAACGTAGGATTGAAGAATTATCGACTCTATTTGCCCATTATTGAAATAAAGCACTAGTCTCTCTTGTTAATTGAATTCAGTATAAGGTTTCATTTTTTTAAGTTTTTTTTGAATTACTCTTTTATTTCATCTAATTCAGTTCATATTTCAATCATATCAAGCAATATTAAGTACATTACATTTCATTAACACCTATATTTTCAGTTTTGTGATCTTATTAATGCATTGAGAAATAGGAGTTGAAGTTATCAGTTATCCGCTATAGGAAACCTCTAGAAGACTTTGAAGACAAGTTTTAAAGTATAGGCCCACTAGCCTTGGTTCAGTGGAATCAGAATTGTAGGAGGTTGTTGAAACCTCATTCATTGGAAAATTGATTGTATCTATCTTCATTAGATAAGAGAAATTCGTAAGAAGTCCAATCTGTCGATTTGAGCACCAACAGAGGCTGCGGAAGAAGTGGACTCCATTGAGTTTGTACAAAATATTGTGAACACAATCTTATCACAGTTTGGAAGGCTGCCACCATCATCAGAAAGGTGAGTAATCATAGACTTCAATCTACCATTGTTTCTAGCAAGTAGATATTGTCAAAGTTAAAATTTAATGGTTCAATATCATAAACTATAAGGAAGAGTCAAAAAAGTTAAGTAAAGTTGTGGCTTAGGGTTTGTTGCCTTATTTCATTTAAGTAAGTTTCTTTAAACAAAGAGAGAATGTGTGTGAAGTTAAATGTCATTGTCAAAAAAAAATGTAAAATTGTTAAAGTGCATGGAGCAAAGGTGAGAAGGCATGATACAGTTTGTTGTGATTGTATGAGGCAAAAAAGTGTTTGGGATGGAGGTGAGAGAAGATGTTTGTCTAAATGTGTTTTTGTCACAAGTCGTCATGTAAATTGTGGAAGTGATACCCCTCAAGAAATTGTAGTTTTAGCTTTGAGTGTTTTAGTTCAAAATTACTTGAGTTGAAGAATTTTGTTGAGATATCCCTCAAGAAATTGATGTTTTCATTTTGTGAAGTGATTGATAGTATTTGGGAGGCTCTTAAAAAAAAGGTCAATTCCAAATAGTATGCAATCAAGAAGTTAAAGTGCATTGTACCAGATTTGATGTAAGGGGTGCATTATTGGTTGTACCTGGCACCCCTAATAACTTTTAGTTACTTATTGATGAGCCATGTATCCAAAAAGGAGTCCTATAGAACTAGCGAGTACAGCAGCTAGGCACCCATGTATCTCGGTAGATGGATTTCTTTTAATATGGACTCAATAATGACTTTTCATGTAGGTACAAATAAAAAAAAAATCCTAGAGTGATGATGGTTTCCTTGTAATGATGATTTGTGGTCATTAGAACCACTTTGGTTCGTGGTCATCCTTAAACCACTTTCTCATTTCATGTGTGAGGTTTGTGGTGAGCTAAAACCACTTGAGTACAAATTTTGTGGTGACTAAATAAGTACTTCAAACTTGTACATTGGTTAGGGGTAATCCATAAAAACCCAACAGCGATTGGGGAAACAATGTGAAGCATTTGATAAGTGAATTGTAAATGGGTACCTAACAAGGCTCTAAGCCAGGACCCATCATTTCTAGATTATGAGTGATATCTAAAATAGTTTGATAAGTAACTTATGGGGGGATGTTGGAAATAATTAATTATCTCCTATTCAAAGTCTCTATCGGCACCAACCACTTTATCAAGCATAGTTAATTATGAACCTTCTAGCACCATCCATTTACACTTTTCTTCCAACCAATACTTCACCATCATTCTAGATGGTTCTTAGCTACTGTTGTTTCCTCCAAAAATTTCTAAGTACTCTATAAAAAGAGGTAGATGTAATCGATGCATTTAAGGGGAGGAAATGGAAATAGTTCTGTCTTAACTGAGTTTTGTGCTTTTGCTTGTAGATTTAATCCATCCTCCTCTTCAACATATATAGTATGTACTCAACTGGGCCAAGGATAATGAAGATGAAGAGTCTGTGGGTTGGATGTGAATGTTTTATGAATATATGACTCCTTACATTTCCAAATCTCTGAGAGCTGCGTACATCAACTACATAGACCTTGAATTGGGTCATGCAGATGCAAATGGAACCTCCACTGTAGAATAGGCAAAGTTGTGGGGTGAAAAGTATTTTGGTGGGAATTTTGTCAGGATGATGCATGTCAAGACTAAATTCGATCCCAACAAAAATAATTTCAAGAATGCTCAGAGCATTCCCCCACTCTCTCACAGTTAGATTCCTATCTATTTATTAGATTTCCATAATCATTTACATATATGCTAGAAACTCCTAAATGTCTGACACTACTATTCTCTGATTGAGTCATGTAATCATCATTTAATAATGTAATATCTGATAGAATATATATTTTCCTTGATTATAGAATCCTACAGTATGATATTTTAATGAGATTGACTTAAAATGGGTGCAAGCACAAAGTTGAGTGCCAATTCCGTGGAAGTCCGCGGCCAAAAAAAATTGGCAAACAGAAACGGGCACCCATTTTTTAAAAAATGGGTGCCCATTATGGTTCGGGTTCCCGAGCCGTGAATATAAAATGGGCACCCGTTTTAAAAAATGGGCACCCATTTTGGTTCGGGTACCCGTAGCAAAACGTTTTGTAAAAGTATTTAAAATTTGTTTTAAACCGTTTTGCAAATCATTTTTACAATTTGCAAAATGGGATCACATTTTTATCTGAACGGGTACCCATTTTTTAGAGCTACCACCGACCCCCTTGCTACCATTTTTCCTATTACAGGTACGTATTATTGTTTATTATTATTTTTTTATTAAAAATATTTTTTATTATTGTTTTTAATTAGTTTAATGTTTAAAATTGTATATTGTGTTTAATGTTTATAGTTTTTGAGAGCTACCACCGACCTCCCTGCTACCATTTTTCCTACTATAGGTACGTTCAATAAACTCTCTCTCTTAGAACTAGTTTAATATTTAATGTTCAATATGTATATTATGTTTAATGTTTGAAATTTGTTCTTTTAATTGGATTACAGTTTAAATTATATTATGTTTAGTTTTATTTTACTTTGTAAATTAGTTACGGAAAATAGAAAGACTTTCAAAA
>MU223881.1:2812569-2824533 GCA_018584345.1 Thuja plicata | reverse complement strand
TTTTGCTCTCACATTTTGAGTAAACATCTGAGTTCTTCTTTTTCATCTTTGTGCTTCTACTTTGTATCAGGTTACTTGCATGCAGGTGTATTCGGGGTCTGTGGATTTGCATGTTTCTCAAATCCTACATATTGTACCTTGCACAACCAATATCCAAGGGCCCAATGCAATCACATATTAATTATTACTAATAAACAAAATTATATTATAATGAAATCATATTATTCGAGAAAGGAATGGATAAAAATGTAAAATATTTTGATGAGATTCAAAAGATTTTGGTTTACACTACATATACTTTTTTATCGGTGTTTCAGAGTACACTCAGTGTTCCATCATTAGGAGGAGGAAATTGAGAAGTCATAAGCTTCTGATAAAACATTAAATTTTTATATTTTATTGTGATTACAAATATGTATTTTAATTAACTAATAAAATTTAATACTCTTTAGCATTTATAAAAATAAAAATTATACCCTTAGCATTTAAAAATAATAATTACACTTTCCTCTCTCCAAGACCGGTCCCACCATACACTAAATAAAATGCTAATCTAGAGAATATTTTGAAATCCAATGGTCTTACTAGAATCTGTTAAGTTTTAGGATAGATGCAAATGTAATAGCACTCTATGTTGTATGTGTTTTCCAAATGCAACAATCTCTCTTTCATATATATTGGGAATGAGGCTAGGAGAGACATGTCCCTTCATGGGACATGTCTATTCATAATTATTGAGATTAATATGATGACAATTGATTATACACACACACACACACACACACACACACACACAGAGAGAGAGAGAGAGAGAGAGAGAGAGAGAGAGAGAGAGAGGCATGTCCTTTCAAGGACATGCCTCTTCCCATTAATTATAATTTAATCAATCTTATAATGTTTCATCAACCAATTGTTCATTTAGAATAAAAAATTAGATTAATATTGAATATTAACTTTCATATGATTAATAATAATATAACATATATAATATATTATTATTAATTAAAATATATTATACCTATTCTAAATGATAATACAAATGAAGATTAAAATATTAACACTTCCTCTTAGCTAGGGAGGATGATCAAAAACAATGTGTAGTGGTCTCCCATGTAAACTCTTATGCCCTTCACCACTAAAACATCAACACTGCCTCTTAGCCAGGGAAGATAAAATTCATCAAAATGCAATTCAAAAAAGATCCATTACTTTTAAGAGAGAAGATATCACTTCATCGTGATATCAAGAGATATGGTCTGACCATAAATATCAAGTCTCATGATGTTCTCCATAAGTCAAAAAATATTCTAGATATCACCTCAATATGATATTAGAGATATGGTTTGACAAAGAATATCAAGTCTCGTGATATTCGCCATAACTCAAAAATGTCCAATAGGTGATGTGCACATGTACCCTCAGGAATACTTACCATGGGAACATTTATCATCTACCATGATTGGTTTTAGACTCAATACACCATGCAATATTTAATCTAACATAACCTATTTTAGCCTTCATAAGATATCTATCACAATAGAAGGCCATGGTTTGTTTAAGGAACTCAATTGACCATGCAAGATATCATCTATCATGATCTATTTCAGTGATCATAAGATGTCTATGACAATAAAAGGCCATGCTCTGTTTAAGGAGCTTAATCCATGATGCAAGATATCATCTATCATGATCTGTTTCAACCATCATAAGATGTCTATCACAATAGAAGATCAAATTATTGTACTTGATCGTCACCTTCCAATAACTCTAACAAATACAAGTGATAATGATTTGGAATTTGTCACTTCTACATGATTTATAGAGGGGAAGGCCAATTAAAAATATGGAGTCACACATGTATGACATCCATCACGCCTCATCAAAGAGGGTGAAAATAAGGGATTTCACCTTGAACTTCTCTCATAGAGAAGAACTCATTGAGAAGATATCAATATGTTGATATTTTTATTCAAGATTGCTTAAGATGAAATATCAGACTCCCTATGAGTCTGATATCAATCTTTGTAGCTCCTCATCCAAAGTTACCTTTGAAGTGTCAGACTCCCTCTGAATCTGATATCTATTCTTTTCCCACAAGACATCTATGGAAAAGAGAAAGGAAAATATGTCTTATAGTACATATATAAATATAGATGAGAAAGAGACTATAATGAGTAGATAAATGTAATATTCAAGGATAATAAATACTTATCTGCGCATCAACATCCTTGACATAAGTTGCTTCAATGAAGCTCCGTATACATCAAAGCATAAAATACCTTCTCATATTATTTGAGAGAAATCTCCCCTTTTAATTTTCTCCCCACTAAGGATGGTTCAAATATAAATGTAACATTGGTTATTATTCCCCCCACAATGTACAATTCCCACTCTTATATCGTTGAACAATTCTCATGTCTTCCTATGAAATGATTTGATTGATCCAAGAGAGGTGACACTCTATAATTAATACTTTTTTTCTAGAAAGAGACACCCTTCCTTGAATATGTGCTTCTTTGTTAATGCTTGACCATGATAATAAAAAATTAATAAATCTCTTTAATGAAAGTCACTTTCAGGAATTTCATATAGACCCATACACAGTAGGCCATAACTTTTTAATCCAATATTTTCTCTCCAATAGCTTCAGTGTGATTCTTTGCAATTGGTTTATCACAAACATATCCAAAATTAAGAAACATCCAACATTGTATTTGTGATATATGGTCACTGTACTGAGACTATATTTTCTGAGATAGTCCCACATTCACCAACAAGAAACTATTCTCTTAGATTCACAGTCTGGCTCTGATACAATGTTAATTTATAGGATAGATTCAAATGTAATAGCACTATATGTTTGATGTGTTTTCCAAATACAACAATCTCTCTTTCATTTATATTGGGAATGAGGCTAAGAGAGACATGTCCCTTCAAGGACATGTTTATTCATTATTATTGAGATTAATATAATGACAATTGAATACACACACACACACACACACACACACACAGGGAGAGAGAGAGAGAGAGAGAGGACATGCCTCTTCCTGAATTACTTATAATTTAATCAATCTTATAATGTTTCATCAATCAATTATTAATTTAGAATAATATAATAGATTAAATTTGAATATTAAATTTCATATGATTAATAATAATATAACACATATAATATATTATTGTTATTAACAACATATATTATATATATTATAAATGATGATACAATTGAAGCTACAAACATTAACAAAATCTACCCATATCATCTTTCCCAACTTGTCATCTCACCCATTCAAAAATAATGCTTTTGATATTCATCAAATTATTCCAAAAATTGGAACCTCTAGGAAACTGTTGAACATTAAGAAAAGTAATCCCATCCTTGCTATTTAGACATTTATATTTCCTATTTTTTACTCTTTTTGTGTCCTAATTAATAAAATTAGAGGTAATTTTAAGAAGGATTTTTTTTAATCATCAAGGTATCCTTGCGACTCAAACCCAACAACTTCCCTTTGTGGGGCAAGTTTGAGGAGAGAATAATCCCAACAGACACACTATGATCCACACCCCCCCCTTAAGTGGGTGTCGAAGAATAATTTTGGGTAGGAGAGTCAAACATGAGACCATGGGGATCTATCCATAACCTCAAGACAACTCACCTAACTCGTGGGGCCTAATTTTTAGAAGGCTTTATTCTTGAGAGTTCTATTCCTTATGCCCAAACCCCATGCATTTTGTGATGAACTATAACTGATTAAATGTTTGAAGATGTTAAGTTGATGATCACAAGAGACACAAAAAGTTAAATGCAAGACATTAAATCAGTTAATGTATTGTATTGTCATTGATGTCAACTTGATATAATCTATATGGTCATGGAAATACTGCTAAAAGAATTCAAAGAACCAATGAATAAAAGGCTATGCTATTAGTAATGTATAAAATTTAAGTATTCACAAAGTCACATTGTTACTCGACAAGCAAAAGAACAACATTACCGATGAGCAAAGTCATAGTGTTACCTGATGAGAAAAGTTACAGTATAACCCAACAGACGTAATTAGAGTGTTTCCTGACAAACGGAGATCCTGAAGACAACTGAAGTGACACTGATGGATCAGTTAGTTGTCACCGATGACTAACTAAAGTATTGACCAACAGAACATAGAGTTTAGAAATGAAACAATGCTTAGCTGTCAAGAGCTAAATATAGACTTAACTAGTACTTATCATTGTTTTAATTGACAAGATAAAGCTAGAGATAAGTAAAGGATTTAAAGCTCATTTTTCCAGTTGGCAAGAATATCTCTACAAGATTAAACAAGAGTTTTTCTTTAAATTTAATCGACAAAATTTTTGGATCATGCCAAGATCAAGAAAGTCATGAAATGATGAAATCATGTCTATATAAGAGACAAGCTTATTCAATATGAATAAGGGGAGTGACAAGAGAATAGATGCTAAAGAGATTATAAAGGAGAAGAAAGTCTTCATTCAGACCTAATCAATCAAGCTAAGGAAAGAGCTAAATTGTGTAGACACCGACAAATAATGATACAACATCATAGAGCAGAAGAGTGTGGAGAAAAGGTATTGAATTGATAACATTGATCAGAAAGGTAACGCACTTAAAATAGATCTAAAAATATACAATTCAAGTTGTATATGTGAACAAATCAATTTACTATTTTAGTTTAACCATTTAATCATCAAGTCTATTACCCGTGCAGGACTTAAAAGTCTTTTCTAATTGAGATACATCCCAAGGAGTATCAAAAAGTTTGATCATACAAAGTAGCATTAGATATGCCCGATACATATTGACAAGCCAAGTGACTGTTTGATCAAGGATGGTAGAATTAGATGCCAGATACTAAGTGACAAACTATTCATTTAAATCCTCTAAAAAGGTCACACCTAACAGTGTGTTTGTAACCTTTAACAGGGTTGGCTCTTCACTGAGCTCACTTTAGATGAGTGAAAATTTGGGGTACCGGTCTCAGTATTTTTTCCCTTAATAAGGTTTCCAAGTTAAAAATCCACGTGCCATGTGTCTATGAGTCATTACTTTATTGTTTTTCATTTCACATAAGTAAATCTGGATTGATCGGTATACACTAGTTATTTACTGTATTTTGGTAAATAGACAGACTACTTATCGGTAAACATACAGTAGAAAGTTTTAAAAAGCATTCCTACAAGTAGTAATTTGATACAAGTATTTCAAGGCATTCATCTTATAGGACTAAAGATAACTAGATGTATAATTTTGTGGTACTAAGTTTGAAGGGTTGATTTAAGGATTAATTTTTGAGGCCACTGATTCACCCCCCTCTCAGTTATTAATAACAATTGGTATCAAAGCTTGTTTTCTTAGAAGGAAGGTTTCAAGACCTAATCTAAAGATCACAAGCTGAATAGACGAGATGTGACCAAGTTGAACAAAGACAGCTTTGCTTCATGGCAAAGCAGGATAAGACTCCACTTATCAGGTATTGGAAATGATGTTACGCAATACTTAGTTACTGAATATGTGTTGCCCACATGAGAACTCACAGTTGAAAAAATGAGAGAGAAGCATGAGCACAACTGCATGATAATAGAGCTTGCTTCCTCACTCTCCGATGCTGAATTTGAATATGTAAAAGCATGCACAACTACAAAGCAGATGTGGAATAAATTGAAGCTTGTACATGGTGGTGATAAAAATGTTCTGAGAGCCAAGGTAGAAAGCCTTAGAGGAAAGTTTTATGATCTCAGAATGAAAGAAGGTGAAAACATCACATAGTACAATACAAGGATCAAAGAGGTATTGAATGCTATCTGAGGAGTTGGAGGTGTACTAGAAGAAGAGACAGTGGTAAGTAAAATTCTAAGAACCTTACTGCCTACTTATGCTATTAGAGTATTTTCCATACAAGAAATGAGAGTAGTGGAAAATAAGAATGTTACTCTAGATAGTTTGATTAGAAGACTAATTTCATTTGAGATGAATAACTTTGATAATAGTGACTCACAAAACATAGAGTTTGCATTCAAATATTCTTTAAGAATAAGTAAATCAATTCATAAACACACTATGAGAAAAGATAGTGACAGTGAAAGTGAAGAAGAAGATCTTGATGAAATTGAAGCACTTATGACAAGAAGAATGCAGAGAGGCAAAGGTAAATACAAAGGTAAAATAAAACTTGTATGTTTTAAAATTGTAAAGAGATTGGAAACTTTGCTGCAAGATGTCCTAATAGAAGAAAAGATGACAGACGTAATGACAGGTCATTTGAAAAGAAGTTTGATAGAGGTGATAACTGGGATTACAGAAGCAACCAACAATCAGAAAGAAGAGATACCTGAGACTACAAGGACAAAGGTAAGAAGGCCACTTACCTAGCTACATGTGAAGATGAATATAATGACATTGAATCTT
The DNA here is from genome assembly GCA_018584345.1 of Thuja plicata. Taxonomy (NCBI): domain Eukaryota; kingdom Viridiplantae; phylum Streptophyta; class Pinopsida; order Cupressales; family Cupressaceae; genus Thuja; species Thuja plicata. Next base: position 2,818,103 of record MU223881.1, on the reverse strand, counting down.
ACCTAGCTACATGCAAAGATGAATATAATGACATTGAATCTTATGAAGACGTCGAGATGGTGTTTGTGGTAGTAAAAGATGATTCAAATGAAGATGAAGAAAGGTATGTAGAAACTGTACTCATATCTAAGGTTAGTAAAAATGATTTCTGGATCATAGATAGTGGCTGTACTCACCATATGACTGGTGACAAAAAAAAATTTGAGACTTTTGAATACTATAATGGTGGTTCAATAAGAATGGGTAATGACACACCTTGTCCAGTTGAAGGTAGAGGAACCATAATGTTGAATAACCTGATAAAATGTGAAAATGATTATTCGGTGAATTGATTGAATTATAATCTATTGAGTGTTTCTAAGTTGAATAATTCAGGTCACAAAGTAGCATTTGAAAATAAGAAGGCAAAGATCTTCAATGAATCAGGAAGGTTGATTGGTACCAGTGAGCAGACAAAGGTAACTTATTCTATATGAATGATACTAACACCACTTACTTAATGGCTAGAAACGAAGATATATGGTTGTGGCATAAAATATTGTGTCATGTAAACTTTGAAAACATTATAAAGATAAGTAAAAAGAGAAATGTAAGAGGCTTATCAACGATGACTAAGCCCAACAATATCAGGTGTAAAAATTGTCAAAAAGGTAAGATTAAAAAGTCTAGTTTCAAAAGAAAAAACCATACATCTAATGCCATTCTATAATTAGTCCATACTAATCTATGTGGACCCATGAGGAAAATGAGTTACTATGGTGATAGATATTTTATTCTCTTTGTTGATGATTACTCTAGAATTATGATAGTTATGTTTCTAAAAGATAAATCAGAAGCATTCAAGATGTTTAAATGGTACAAAGCAATGGTAGAAAAACAAAGTGGCAAGGAATTAAAATGCTTAAGATCAGATAGAGCAGGGGAATTTATTTTAGGTGAATTCACTAACTTTTGCAATGAGCATGGAATCAAAAGATAGGTCTCTGCACCAACAACACCACAACAAAATGAAATTGCTGAAAGAAGAAATAGATCCATTGTTGATTGTGCAAGGACACTGATGATAGAGAAAGGAATCACCCAAATCTTCTGGAGGGAAGCTATCAGTACTGCTGTCTACACATTGAACAAAGTGCAACTGAAGATAAACACCAAGAAGAGACCCTATGAGCTATGGTATAGTTACACAACCAATGTAAGTTACATCAAAATCTTTGGTAGTCAAAGTTATATCTTAAAAGATGATAGAAATGGAAAGATTGACTCAAAAATTGATAAAGGTATCTTTCTAGGGTATTCCACCAAAAGAAAAGCTTATAAATGTCTCAATAAAGCCTCTAACAAAATTGTTGAAAGTGTAAATGTAAAGATAGATAAATTTGCAGAGAAGAATGAAAAGAAAAACACAAAAGAACCAGAGGACTAAAACATATTTGTTTATAATGAAGAACCTGACACTCTACCTGAGAAACAATGTATAGCTCCCGAGAAACAAAATATAGCACCCGAGCATCAGGCTGCAAATACCAAAAATCAGGATATTTCTCAAGATGATGTACCAATCGATGGAGATCAGAATGAAGGACAAAATGAGGATCGAGATGATAGAAAAAGAATTGAACCTGTACTTGCTAGATATGTTAGAAGGAACCATCCACAAAACCAAATCATTGGAGACAAGAAAGCTGGTATGATAGCCAGAAGTAAGTTTCTAAACACAAGATGTCTAATTTGTGATTTTGAGCCAAGATTTGTCAATGCTGCACTTGATAATGATGAATGGATAAGTTCTATGAATGAAGAAACTGATCAGATTGAGAAAAACAAGACATGGACACTTGTACCGAGACTAGAAGACAAGAATGTCATTGGTACAAAATGGATATTCAGAAATAAACTGAATGAGAATGGAGAAGTCACCTGAAATAAAACAATACTAGTATGCAACGGGTATGCACAAGAAGAAGGGATTGAATATGGAGAAACCTTTGCACCCATTGCTAGGCTAGAATGAGCGATAATATTACTTTCTTATGTTGCATATAAAGGCTTCAAGGTATACCAAATGGATGTCAAGTTTGCATTCCTAAATGGAATACTTGAGGAAGAGGTATACATTGAGAAACTAGAAGGGTTTGTTGATCCAGATAAGAGGAACATGGTATGTAGACTACACAAATCCTTGTATGGATTAAATGAAGCACCAAGAGCCTGGTATGAAAGACTTCACTCCTATCTCATAAGTATTGGATTTGTAAGAACTAGTGAAAACAATAATCTTTATTTGAAGGAAGATACTGATGCTAACATTTAGATTGTTGAAATATTTGTTGATGACATTATATTTGGAGGCAATGATATGCTATGAAAATCATTTGAAAATGAAATGAGCAAAGATTTTGAGATGTCTATGTTTGGAGAGATCAAGTTCTTTCTTGGTATACAAATCATGCAACAAGATGAAGGCATTTTCATTACACAATCCAAATACATCAAGGAAGTGCTGAAAATATTCAAGATGGAATATTCCAAGCTAGTTAGAATACCGATGGAAACTGGATGTAAACTGATAAAGGAGGACAAGTCACCTGAGGTAAATCAGACTTTGTACAGATCTATAATTGGAAAACTCATGTATGTTGTACATACTAGACCAGATATTGGACATGCAGTAGGAGTAGTTGCAAGATTTTTTGCTAATCCGAGAGAATCACATATGACTACTGTGAAATAGATCCTAAGATATTTGAAGAATACCGAGGACTATGGCTTATGGTATAGAAGGGAAGGAAAATTTGAACTTAAGGTCTTTACCGATGCTGATTGGGATGGAAACATTGGTGACTGAAAGAGAACAACTAGAGGAGCATTCTTTATGGGTGAAAGACTTGTCACATGGATCAAAAAGAAGCAAGGATGCATCTCTTACTCTACTGCAAAAGCAGAGTATGTTGTTTTTGTTGCAAATTTCTCAAATCTTGCATGGATCAAACAGTAAGTGGAAGGTATGCATATGAAAATTCTTGAACTAGTAATTATCTATTGTGATAATACAAGTGCAATAAACATCTCCAAGAATACAGTCATGCATGCTAAAACAATGCATATTGCTATCAAATATCATTATTTGAGAGAACAAGTTCAAGAAAAAGAGGTGATACTTGAGTATGTGCAATCAAAGGAACAATCAGCTAATATCTTCACCAAGCCACTGCCTAAAGATGCATTTGAGTACTTGAGAAAGAGGCTAGGGGTCAGACCCTTGTCTACTGGTCAATAAGATGACTAGAAGGCTGCATTAGTCTACATATTATTAGAATATCATTCATGTTTATGCAAGAAAAAATATGGAATTCAAAGATACATCTATACATAGAAAGGTATTTATCTACTCCAAGCACCAAAGTTGTAATATTGCTGATGGATTGGGAAATTCAAGGAGTATATTATGGATAGAAAGAATTATTTGGCATTACTGTTAAATATTTTTTTGGAATTGCTATCAAAGGGAGAGATTATATCCATTATCACATTAGGGAGAGATTATATCCATCATCACATTATCCAAAGGGATAGATGTAATCAGAAAGGGAGAGTACATAAAAAAGGAGAGATTGCTGACAAACGAGAATGGAGACATCAAAAGAAAAGAACAGTCAAAGGGAGAGAGTTTGACACAAGAAGAGAACAAATCACATCAGAGGAAGAAATATTATACATCTATCTAGTGAAGGGATTGAAGACATAAAGAAAGCTGCAAGAATCAAATCTAAGCTCACATAAGCTTATCGATGACCAGGTATTTGTATCGGTTATAGTACATAAGATTGGTAGTTTGATGAACTTCAATTGCTATATTTCACACTGCATTAGTGATAATATTGTGTGATAATATAGTGTGTTGCCATCAATGCCAAATGGAGAGATTGATGAACTATAACTGATAAAATGTTTGAAGATGTTAAGTTGATGATCACTAGAGACACATAAAGTTAAATACAAGACATTAAATGAGTTAATGTATTGTATTGTCATTGATGTCAACTTGATATAATCTATCATGGTCATGGACATACTGCTAAAAGAATTCAAAGAACAAATGAATCAAAGGCCATGCTATTAGTAATGCATAAAATTTAAGTATTCACAAAGTCACAGTGTTACCCGATGAGCAAAAGCACAACATTACTGACGAGAAAAGTCACAGTGTTACCCAACGAGCAAAGTTACAATATAACCCGATAGACAGAATTACAGTGTTTCCTGATGGATAGAGATCCTAAAGACAATTGAAGTCACACCGATGGATCAGCCAGTTGTCACCAATGACTAACTGAAGTATTGACCGATAGAACAAAGAGTTCAAAAATGACAAAATACTTAGCTGTCAAGAGCTAAATATAGACTTAACTAGCACTTACCATTTTTTTAATCGACAAGATAAAGCCAGAGATAAGTAAAGGATTTAAAGCTTCTTTGTCCTATTGGCAAGAAGATCTCTATGAGATTAAACAAGAGTTTTTCTTTAAATTTAATTGGCAAAAAATGTGGATCACACCAAGATCAAGAAAGTAATGAAACGATGAAATCACATCTATATAAGAGACAAGCTTATTCAATATGAATAAGGGGAGTGACAAGAGAATAGATGTTGAAGAGATTCTAAAGGAGAAGAAATTCTTCTTTCAGACCTGATCAATCAAGCTAAGGAAAGAGCTAAATTTTGTAGACACCAACGAACAATGATACAACATCACAGAGAAAAATAGTGTGGAGAAAAGGTATTGAATTGATAACATTGATCAGAAAGGTAATGCACTTACAATAGATCTGAAAATTGACAATTCAAGTTGTATATGTGAATAGATCAATTTACTATTTCAGTTTAACCATTGAAGCATCAAGTCTGTTAATCGAGCAGGACTTAAAATTCTTTTCTAATTGAGATACATCCCAAGGAGTATCAAAAAGTTTGATCATAGAAAGTAGCATTGGATATGCCCGATACCTATTGACAGGCCAAGTGAGTGTTTGATCAAGGATGGTAGCATTAGATGCCAGATACTAACTGACAAACTATTCATTTAAATCCTCTAACAAGGTCACACCTAACAGTGTGTTTGTAACCTTTAACATGGTTGGCTCTTCACCGAGCTCACTTTAGAAGAGTGAAAATTTGGGGTACCAGTCCCAGTAGTTTTTCCCTTATCAAGGTTTCCACGTTAAAAGTCCATGTGCCATGTGTCTGTGAGTCATTATTGTATTGTTTTTCTTTTCACATAAGTAAATTTGGATTCATTGGTATACACTAGTTATTTACTATGTTTTGGTAAATAGATAGACTGCTTATCAGTAAACATACAATAGAAGGTTTTACAAAGAATTTCGACAAGTAGTAATTTGATACAAGTATTTCAAGGCATTCATCTTATAGGACTAAAGATAACTAGAGGTATAATTTTGTGGTACTAAGTTTGAAGGGTTGATTTAAGGATTAATTTTTGAGGCCACTGATTCACCCCCCCTCTCAGTTA
>MU223881.1:2801697-2811925 GCA_018584345.1 Thuja plicata | reverse complement strand
TTCTGAGTCATTTGTGACACTAGAGCTCTCATGTCCACATATTCAAAAATAGGGATTCTTTCTTCAAAACCCATATTGATTCCATAATTGTGTTGCATGCTTAAATTCATATTCCTAATATTTTCTTCCATTTCCCTAAAAATACTTCAATGTGCTTATTGGGAATTCAGTGTGTCAGTTCACACACACCACCTACACCTACAATTTTTTTTAGTTGAGTCTAGTTAAGCCTTCCATTCAAATATTGTTTTGAAATTTTGGGTGCTTTGTTTTTTACTATATTCTTCAACCTAATTTGGTGAACCTTATGGATGTGATCCCGACCCCCGACCCTCTTTAGGATATCCTAACTCTTGTCTATATCCCTAGCTCACTGATAAAGGATGGGATTGTTTGGTTTCCTTCTACATATGGTAAATTCTTAGTCTCAAAGTCTTTTTAGAAGAAAATTAGACTCCCTTATCCTAGGCCCTTTTGGTCCTTGGTTTTGAATTAAGGAGAACTTTATGCTAATTTGTCAAAAATCCTCTAGTTTGGCCCCTCTTTAATGAATCCTCCTAATTGCTAGAAGATTTCTCAGTCTTGGAATTTAGAGTTGTACATCAGCAAATCATTGACTAAACAAAAGAAAGCAATACCTAACACAAAGTGGTAACCTCCTCTTGGGGGTTGGTTCAAAATAAATATATACGGGACAGAGAAAAATAATCCTAGACCTACATGTTAAGGGGGGTGGTTCATGAGATCACATAGGTAGACTTGTCTTAGAAATGACAGTCCCTTTGGGGATTCAGAAAAACCATAACGTTGAGGATATGTTTGTCTATTTGGACTTAAGGTGGATAGAGATAACGATATAACTAGTGTTTGGTTAGAAAGTGATTCTTTTAATATTGTATATTTTCTCAAAGGTGCCTCCCCTGTAGTTTGACCATTAAAGCTATTATAATGGATGGGTGGACCCACAATAGTGGATTACACTTTTTTTCTTAAACAGACACTAAACCCTATATTTTGAAAAAAACTTTCACTTTTGGATGCATATTGCCACTAAACTATTAAAAATTGGAAGATAAAGTAAATTAGAGTCTTTTATGATTTTGTTACTCAAAACCTGTACGGGTTTTGAGGATCATTTTTCTTTTTTCTTTTTATTTTTCTAGGCTTGGTAAAACCAAGCCTATCAAGTTTTTTAATTTTTCAGAACACGCACAAGTTATGAGAAATTTAGATTTTTTTGCATGTGTCCACTTTTCTATTCATAATCTTGGTGCACTTACCCTATTATATGCTACCTCCATGTCAAAAAATTGACAAACCACACCTTTGACTATGGTTACAACTCTGATTGGCAATACAACTAAACCTTTCTAGAAGCCCTTTAGTCTTCATCATATACTTTTATGGTAATATTCTTTTTGGAATCAAATTCATTCTCTTAACAATCTTGATGCAAGGACAAAATTTAAAGTATAAATATTAAAACTATCTCCTCCATCTATAAGTACTCTCTTTATTTTAAGATATTGGATGAGAACTTCTATAAGGATGGGTGCATTATGTGGTTGGTTTATGGATAGATCATCACTTGCAGAGAATGAAAGGAAATATGGTGTGGTGAGATGTCCTACCATAGCTTGGAATTACACTTAGTCTAGGTCTATGGGAAGATTTTTTTCATGTAGAGTATATTTTCTAATATGTCTTTATGGGATGGCGAGAGATAGAAAATATCTAGATTCTAGAATATATATATATATATAGGTGGGTGTCTTCTTCAATTGGTTTAGAACATTATAATGGATTGATATAACAGATGAAGAATTGTAGGAATGGATGATAATTTGAAAGTACTCCTTACAAGATAACATTCAATTAATCTTATGTAGTGGCATTAATAAAACTATTTTCTTGTTTCCATTTGATAGTTATCACATTGGCATGGGAAACATAGTTAGATATATGGTTGATGTATTCATAGAGTGCCTTTGTGTAAATGGCCTTTTGTCCATCATTGGTATAGGATGCACTTCCTTTTTGATAGTTGAGAAGTGGATTATTTAATGTTTGGTTCTCATTTCATGTACATGGCCTTCAATGGTTATTTATTCCTTGTCAACCAGATCTTGTATATCATTTTTCAACCTTTGAAAATAATTTTTTTTGTATCCCTTGTTTCTATGATATTTAGAATAATCTTTGTTCTTCCACCATGTCGATTTTGCCTTGGGTTCACAAGCCCTCACTTCACAATGTGTGGTGATCTACTTGACAATAATATTTTTAAAATTAGATTCAATTATTTCACCCAACAGTGTGAAATGTATTCTTCAAAGCATATATGATGGTCTTGGTCATGATTTCTCATTGGTTTGATTTCTTGGTTGAGGGTTATTTTTCCTACTTGATAGGTTCAAGAGGATTTAGGATAATTTTGATATTTTTGTTATCTACAATACCATCATTAACAACATTCTTTGTTCTTTGTCCAAAACCTTGATTTGTCATTGTTGTTGTTTTTATTAGAATTAGAAGGACTATCTCCATCTTTTTATAGTTTTATATCTCCTTTATTTACCAAGGCTTCCTTAATTTTGACTCTATTCTCTATGAGATTATTGAAATTAGGAGGACATTGGAGTTGCAATATAAAGTTCATCTCACTATTCAAATTAGGATAAAATTAACCATCTTTTCTTGTTCTCGGATAGAATGAGTATATTTCCCAAATAGTTGTCTCCATCTCTTCAAGAAGGTGTCAAAAAATTCTCCATTATTTTATCTTGCATTACAAATATCTAATAGTCACCTCATGTTTTATCTTGAATTATGAATATCTAACATAGTCACCTCATATTAGATTCTTTCAAATTGGATACATCAAAATGAGAAGCTAGTTTGAAACCTTAATGTGATAGAATGATGAAGTATTTCTCCTTGTCCAAATCTAAGACCTTTACAAAAAATTGTGAAATCTTGGGTTATGTTGGAACTCTTCAATTCTCTCTTTGGTTGGCTGTTCCTCTTAAATGTTTGAGGATGATAAAAAAATTTTAAAGCCCACAAAATAATTCTCATCATATTTGTGCCGTTTCATTATTTAATTTTATTCCTTTTTTCCTTTATCTTTTGATCTCTAGTTTGAACTACTATACAAATATGATTAAAACATGGGAAGTAAGAAGTACTTGGTTGGATGAAAACTTGATGTATATGAAGGTGTTATAATGAATGTTAAGACCTCTCAAGTGCTGGTCTTTTATCTCTTGTTGATTATGATAATCTTGAAGTCAATAGAAGAATGTGATCTCTCACTATGATAAGACTATGTCTATGAAAAGTGTTAGGAAAGTTTGTAGGTTGAGGATGATAGATCCTGAATTTTAAAAAATGCAAAAGTATTTATTTGGGGAAATGATAGATTTTGACTAGCACTAAGGAAACCTCTTATTTAGAAATAGATAAAGGTAATTATGTTGAATGTCAAATTTGATGGGTAGTCTAGGAAACTATTTTGGAAAGGCCTTGCTTCAGTTTTCAAATTGTAGAAATGTTATCCAAATATAAATGGGTATATGAAAAGGTAACTGTTGATTCCCCCAAAAATTGTTTTCTATGCTTCGGTGTAAATGCATAGGAATAAAAGCACAAAAAATCTATAAATGTGCAAAAAATAATGGTAAATGTACATAATAAAGAAACAAATGTGCAATAGGACTCTGTGTATGCATAACATGATTGTGAATGAACAACTCTATATTTTTGGCAATTTTTAAATTTTTCATTATTTTTTATTATACATAAAGTGGTTTTAAAGGGACCATAAATCAAAATCCAAAATTAAAAAAATCTATAAATGAGAACCCTACAAACAACACCTAAGCAAATGGAAACCGAATAGCAGAAAAAAGATATAAAAAAGGGGAACAAAACCACAATAGACTGCAAATAATTTACCAAATCAACATTCTTCCTAAGAACATCCTCATGAATACTCATAACCTTATTGATAATACTATTAACAGGAGTAGCATACCTATCTTTTCTTTAGAGCCTCATCACCAAACCAAGAATAGTGTCTTTATCCATATCAACAGTAGTAGAAACTATGACCTCATTAGAACCAGCCTCTATATGATGACACCCTCTAGAATATTTGACGCACATAAAAAGAGAGGTGGGAGCACCTTTAGAGAGATCCTAAAGTTCCTATGATTGTTCATTCAATTTAATAAGTCCCTTAGCCAAATTATTCATTATTTTTTACTAACAATGACCACAACCTTGATTTTGTCCTACAACTTATTGAGAGTACCTTCCACACTATTGATATGATTTTTATGGTCTTCCTTAAGCTTGATAATGCCTTTAGCTAGGGTCTTAGTACTTACCATAATGTTACTCAATTAAGGGTTACTCAGATAAGGGTTTTCATTAAGAGTTTTTATCACCTCAATTATCCAATTAAGCATAGGATGTTGTCTCTCCATAAAATTATTCACCAGGATGGTAATAGTAATGATCTTAGGAATAAATGATCCTTTTTTCATTGGTGTATCCTCTCCCGCCTCTAAGGATATCTCAACATGAATATCCATGGGACCCATATAGTTGGTATCATCCAGACGATTATGAGGGGAAGCACGGTAAATATCCTTTGGAGAATCATTCCTTTTTATATGAGTAGACTTCCTAGATGCCACAAGAGGATGAGACCCAACTGGGTCCCTCTTGTTTCTCACCTTCCCAGCCAAAAAAATTGCATTTCCTTTAGACATATTCAAAGGGATAGGGTCAAGGGAATCAAGAAAAAATCTATAGAGGGAGTGTATTCTGACCTATCATCATCTAAAAGGATAACCCTTTTATGGGTAGGAGGCATAGGCCTTTTATGAGTGTAAATGAAAAATTATATCCCCAACATAATCAAATTCCTTAAGATCAGATGAGCCCTCATCTCTATAATGAAATCTAACATTTTTTGGAGTTCAATCCACATTTTAGGAGGGTTTCTCTCAATGTGCAAATCTCGGGCATGCTCCATAATTAGAAAAATGAGACCCTCATGCATGATAGTGGAGAAAAGATTTTTCCTATGGGTTTTGAGACTATGGTTCAAAAAAGATAGAAGACAATAGGAAAATGAAATAGACTTCTTATGATGAAAGTAATTTAGAATAAAAGAATGATATCTGAATAGACCGGTGAAATTACCATCCAAAGTCATATATCTCATTATCACCTACACAATATTGGACCAAGGAAACTAAAGAGAGGCCCTTTCATAACCACCACCCGAGACTCTACCAATTTTGTCCCTTTTTCCAAGAAAAAAATATATTTCCAGCGCCTCAGTAAAACTCTTTTTGTATTATATAAATTTTTGTCCTCAATCATAGTGTTATAAAATTTATCTATCAATTCCTCTTTAAATTACAACTCCATCCCATACACCTTCAAAATACCTTCATTCCAACCCTGATAAATTTCTTAGTGACCTGTTTATCAAAGCCATGCAACTTATCCATGTAAGGGGTAAGACCACCCTCTAAAAGATCTGAGGAAATAACTTCTCCCTTCTAATATTTCTCATACCCCACTAGTTTGAGCCTATTTCTATCTCCCCACATGGTGATATCAAACCAACCCTCACCGCTCTGAGAAATAGGGTATAAACAAGCAGACCCAATGCAAAACACCAAAAACACTTATCAAGGTTTAAAATTAAAAAAGAAGCACTTAAATGGAAATTAATTATTCTATACAAATCCAATGAATCCAATGTAGGGGTTAACGAGACACTTCTCAGCATCAATGCAAAGTAACATTTGGATCTCAATGGGGATGCAGTCATTATTGTCCCAAGATTCCAACTGATTAGACCTTACCCCAAGATTAGCTAGGTTATCCGCAATCTGATTACCTTCACAAAACACATATACAATTTGAAAATATTGAAAGCATAGGAGAAAATCCCTCCTATCTTCAATGAGTGATTTATTAGTCTAGGAATGAGGGTAGAGACAATTAAAAAATTAAATAATTAATTGTGTTTTTGTTTGGTTTTTCTCAATTTTTTTGTTGTTTTTGACAATAAAATAAAATAGGCAATATAAATACAAAAGGCTGTTTTTCCTAAAAACTAATGAAAATGTATATGTTCAAGGCCTAATAAAAGCCAAAATTTTCACAAGTATAAAAATAATGAAGATAGCTCAAGAACTTTCTAGTATAAGGAATGGCTTCATTGTGATATTTCAACCAAAAGAAATGAAATTGTCACCAACTCAAGAAGCCATCTCACACCCAAAGGTGCACTTGTTTTTTTTGTCTCTTTGAGAGCTAATAGATAGGGAATTTCTTCCTTTCTCTATTTGAAATCAAGGGAGCCTAATGGTTAGTATCTTGGGCGTGGATTCTTCCCTAACCTTATATTGAAAATCATTAAAATGTTTGGATAAAATAGGGTAGGCCTATACATTAATCAATAATCTCAATTAAGAGGTATTCTAGCCCTTATAAAAAGGGTTTTGAAACATCATGTAGATACTGACGGAGACTACCTATGACACTTTCTATTAATCATGACTTTAATAACATACACATTTTATATAGTGGTTAGAATAGCCTGGCTTTAGTTTTTTTATTTTATTTTTGGGTCAATAGCTTGGAGTGAGTGTCTCTTTTCCCACCTATATAAACCCTCTAGAGGAAACTACAAATATGAGTTCTCTTACACCAAAGTTCCATTTGGAGCCAAGTAGAGAGGATACTATTATTTTTTACTTTCATCAAGGATTTATTCTAAATATAAAATGATCACTTTACAAGTAATATTCTACTGTGATAATTTCTCCAAAAACATCAAATAGTTGTGTTGTTCTTTCTAGAGCCCAAAATGAAATGTGCAATTTGTTGGTTCTTTTTAGAGCCCAAATTGAAATATGCAACTACTCTAGGTTGGTGTTATTCCTTTTAGAGCACAAAACAAAATGTCCAATTTTTTTGCTTCATTTTAGAGCCCAAAAAAATATATTCTTGAACTAAACATTCATACACACAACACACATTAGTGTCTAAATCACACTAAAATAACTTGCAAGAAAAATATTAGTTTGAAATCTAAATCAAAATGCAACTTACCAACTATTGTACGCACTCAACAAACTGTTAAATAGGTATAGGAGCAATAAAAATATATGTAGGATTAAAAATTACAAATACATAGTAGACACAAACATATGCCGTGGAGAAAATGGTAATTGTACAATAGAAATTGATGTATGCACCTAATTGTAGGAGACACAAAATTTGTCTGGTAATCTGTAAAAGTTAAACTTAACTATGTTATGCTTCTATGAAACTTTTCTCCTTTATTGTAAATGTACAAGACTAGGATAGTTGTGTGTGTGTGTGTGTGTGTTTTGTAATATTTACATTGTTGGTATGAAGAACTATATTATATACATTATTGGTGGAATTTTTTTTTATCCATTGCAGTGGATGGTGTAAAAAAACTTGTGAATGCATGATTGAATTCTTTGTGTTTTAATGTGTTTATATTTTTAAATGCACTCTTATGCATGAATTAATTTAAAATTTATTTTATCTTTCCATTATAATAGATGTTACTTTACATACTCTTGTTTGCATTGGATTAGTACATAATAAATAATTAAAAAAACTTTTGTAATATACAAAAAAAATTAATTAAAAAAAGGGCACTAGTACGTCAACACTTAATCTATCAATCATAGTTATTGGAGTAACTAGTTGTACCTTTCTACTGAGAAACTTAAGACTCTTCTTTGCAATTGGCTCTTGCATTGCTTTATTGTTATGTTCATTTTAAATAATACCATATTAGAATTCAATAAAATACTCTTAAACATACAAAATCTTAATGCAACAAAGTTTACATTACATAGATCTTCTCTACCACTTGGTATTTTTTTCTAGTTTAATTGTCTCTATTTAAAAGATTATCTACCTCAATAATAGTTGTTGATAAATAAAAAAAATAGACCATAACTCATACTATACAATATAAAAATAAAAAAATAAAAAAATATCAAACTCTAAGGATGGTCTAATGCAAATATTTAATCTTTCTTTTAATGTATCTAGTATCGATAATGTAATTAAAATTACAACATAATTTTTTAAATATTTTATAATGTAAGGGGAATGAATTATATTTTCAACTTCATCACAGTTTACTATAAATATTGAAAATACTTTTGTAACATTACAAACTCCAAGTAGCTTCTTTGAGAGAAAAGATAGAAGGCTTGATCAAAATTTCACTGATGGTTTTCCTTCAAATAAAATGAATAAGTTAATTTATATGAATCTAGATTATTCATTAAATTCATATGAAAAAAAACCCACATTAATATATTTCCTTATAATGTTAAAGACCCATTACAAAATTAAAAGAACATAGTATACACCAACCAATACTTATAGGACATCTTAGGGTTATCGGTGGCCATGGGTTAAAACTACTCCAAAACATTTTCCAAGGTCGATGCACATTACTAGAATTGGGATTGTCACAAGATGTACTACAAAACCAAAAATCTATAGAAATACTTACATCTAATAAAGCTATCATCGAGCTCATTCGTAGATTATCTAATTATCTACAAGTCACTAAAAAAGTGTAATAAATCTATGAAGACACAATTTATAGTTCAACATGGGAGCCACAAACACTACTATTAGGTTTGAGGAAAAAAAATTATTAGCAAGAAGTAATAGGAATCACTTCACATAATACATCATTTCTATAATTACCCAACTGAAAATTTCCTAAAAGTTTTTAATTTACCAAAAGTTAATACTACTCTATAATTGCTCCATTAGCTTCTCTTGGGAAAAAATATTTCTTCTTAGACTATCATTTTCCACAAGGAAAAGAGTTATTCTCTAGTTTCTCCAAAAACACATATTGTTAGTTGGTCCCATTATTGAGTGCCAACTATTATTTGTAGTGATTTTCTCTCTTTTTTCTTACTCTCTTAAAAATTCCAATGTGTTTAAGCTTTTCTCTATTGTAGATTTAGTTACCTCATAGGTAGCCTTGTTGCTCTTCCCATGCAATATCTTTTTGATTTCAACGTTTATTTATGATCTATAATGGATTGAAGCCCTTCCCCACTAATTTTAATAAAAAATGACAATTACAATAATGAGTGTATTTTTTGTGTCAATTTTTTTAATATATAGATGGATTATCACTTTTTAATGCATACACATGTTATTTTATATAATTATCATGAAGAATAGCTAAATTATTTTGGTTGGTCTTTTAAGTGATGAGAGTTTATTATATGCTTTGCATAAAGAGTGTAAAAAATATTTAAGTCATTTTTTTGAAAGATACAAGTTTATTCTTCTTATATTTTATACAAAGGGTATACAAATTATCGGTCTCATTTTTCTAGAAGACTAAGATAAATTCTTACATAATTTATATCTAGACTTGATAGAAATGACTGTTACTAGTCTTTTTAAAAATAGGAGATTATTTTTGTATATTTTACATAAAGAGTATATATCTTTTTTGAGTTGGTCATTAAATAGATATGTATTTATTCTCAGATATTTAAACTTATTATGCATAATTAATGTAAAATTAATTTATGTTAATCTTTTAAAAATAACAATTTTCTCATATGATAAGATACATATTTATATGAAGTATTCATAATAATATTAACATACTCTTTAATATTAATTTATTTTCTCTTATATACATTTTTTTTATATATTCATTTTAAAATTATTAAATAAATTTATTCAAAAACTTGAGTGGATTGTAAGTAAAACAACTAGAGACAAATATGCAATAAGTATTTTTTTCTTTTTTTTTCTTTGTGTCCTTGATCTTTTAGATTTGTATATCATACTTAGGAGTCTTTCAATTGTAATTAAATGTAAATGAAAGGTTCATTGTATTGTATCAAATATTACATTATTCTTAGATACTTATATTTATTATACACGACTAATATAAAAATAATTTATATTAATTTTTTTAAAATGATATTTTTTCTTCCTAAAATAACTTATATATTTAATATAAAATATTTATAATAATATTACCATACTTGCCCATCCTCGAACCCCCACCTTTTTCTCTTTTATTTTTTAGAAGAATGTGACTTTTAATGCCATGACCAAACCCATTGATGTTCAGTATCATTGTGTCAAAGATATGTTC
>MU223881.1:2786239-2798848 GCA_018584345.1 Thuja plicata | reverse complement strand
TGATCTAGCCATGAAACTTTACTGGCAAGCTGATATGATTGAGATGAACCTCCACATGCAAAATCAGAACATTCCGAGATCGTATGGCCAACTTACTAAAAATAGCAAGTTTCCATAAATAGCAGCTTTGCATAAGGTAGCCCTTATTGAAAAGAAAACATAAATATTTTTGGGTGGTGCAAGATTGCCCTTACACCCAGGATGCTCCTGCATCAGTATTCCTCCTAAAGGTAGTTACTATTTGCAACAAGACACTATAGAGCAAATTGAAATCATCCCCTACGAGGACCCTTTGGGTTTGGAGAAGTGTCTATACCAATTAGAACAGAGCTCAAATGATAATATGACAACTCAAGTTCTTAGTAGTTGGTCTCATGAAGGTGTAATATCTAGTCCCCAATCATCCACAGATATTGAGTCCCATACTGTTAATCGGAATTTTGATCATAATCAAACACTGTCTATTGTGCAATTACCTTCAAAGACCATACTTTCCCCCAAAATGCCAAAGTCAAGAGGCAGGCTGAAGGGATCCAAGACCAAGTCAGAAATAGCAGTTGGTATTCAAACTACTTTGGATGCCCAATTTTTCATAACTAAAAGATCGACAAGGAGAACAAGAGGTTCTCCTTGTCCTAAATGAAGATAAACTCATGGAATGTCAGAGGCATTAATGCCTCTGACAAGCGGCATAGGATCAAACAAATTGTTGATACTATGCAGGCAGATATTGTTATGCTTCAGGAGACTAAATTATCGCAAGATACTTATGAAAGAACCATTGCTAAATGGACCAGATGGAACTCTTTGCATACTTCAAGCTTGGGTGCATCTGGTGGACTTGCAGTATTATGGAATCCTCAAAATATCAAAGGCATGCTCATCCATTAGGAGTCTAATTGGCAGATGCTAAAAATTTCTGAGTTTGATACATCATTCATACTGATCAGTGTATATGGCCCTGCTCCTACACAGGATAAAGCAAGAGTTTGGGATTCGATTACTCAATTCATCCAAGTTCAGGATTCACTAGATGTTATTATTGGTGGGGATTTTAATGCACTTCTACCACACAAGGAGAAAATAGGGGGTATTTATCCTCCTATTAAAACCATTTAGGATTTCAATTGTTTTGTGGATAATAATAATCTTATGGATATCTCCCCAACTAATGGGTCCTTTACTTGGACAAATAAGCGGTATGGCTTTGCACACATTGCTGCTCAACTGGATAGATTCCTTTTGACACAAGATTGGAAACTTAAGGATGTGGATATCTCTTCAGACATTCTTCTTCATCCAGGGTCTGATCACTTCCCAATTTCACTTAATATTACCAAGGCTCATAAAGGAGATGATATCCAATTTCATTCCTCTTTCAAATTTGAAAAAATGTGGCTACGCCATCCTCTTTTTTATAGCATATCCAACAATGGTGGATTAATGCACCGCATATTGTAGGAACCAAGATGCATCAATTTTCCATGAAATTGAAGTTTGTTAAAAGTCATATCAGAATCTAGAATCAACAGGTTTTCAAAAATGTTTTTAGACAAAAAGAGGAAGTTAAAAAGTAGTTAGAAGAGTTTTATAGCCACATTGTCCAAAATGGTATGAATGAAGTCACTCATGCCAAGCAGAAAGATCTTCAGTTAGAATGGGAGGAGCTGTGTAGTCATGAAGAAATCTATTGGAGACAGAAATCTAGAGAATTTTGGTTGCATGAAGGAGATAGAAACACAAAATATTTTCATTCATCAGCCAAGCAAAGGAAAGCTAATTCAACCATTTTTCAAATTGAAGATATCCAGTCTGGAAATCTTATTATTAATACACAACAGATTCATGAAGAAGGGGTTAAATTTTTTAAGAATTTACTTGCTCCTACTTCTTTTCCATCATCCACGGAGGCACAAGTCAATGAGATTCTAGCAGCCATTCCATGCATGGTGTCTGAGCATGATAATGCTATGTTGATGGCCCCCTTTACCATCCAAGAGCTTCGAAAGGTGGTCTTCTCCTTTCCTCCAGATAAAGCTCCAGGGCCGGATGGCTTCTCTGCACTATTTTATCAAAGTTGTTGGGACATTATTGGATGGGATTTATTATATGTAGTGGAGGAATCAAGAAAAAATAAGACTATGCTCAAATATTTTAATACTACTAATATCTCAATAATTCCAAAAGTCAAGAATCCAAAAACATTTGTAGATTTTAGGCCAATTTCATTACGTAATCTGACATATAAGATCATTACCAAGGCCATTTATTTAAGATTACAGTGCATCTTATTCCATCCATTATCTCCATGGAGAAAGGAGGCTTTGTCCCAGGTAGAGAAACAATGGAAGGAGCGTTAGTGGCTCATGAGGTTTTACACTCAATAGATTCTAATCATTCATCAAATTTTGTGATCAAACTTGACATGATGAAAGCTTATGATAGAGTTTGTTGGAAATTTCTACTTCAAGTATTAAATAAGATGGGCTTCTCAAAAGGTTGGTGTAAATGGATCAAAGCCTGTATTTCAGGTGCTTGGTTTTCAGTCTTAGTTAATGGAAAACCAGCTGGCTTTTTCGATCATCACAAGGAATTAGACAGGGTGATCCATTATCACCGGCTCTTTTCATCATCATGGCTAAAGCCTTTAGTAGAACTATTAATCATCAACATGCCTTAGGTAAGTGGAAAGGTGCAAATGTTCAGGGTACTAATATTTCTGTCACTCACTCCCTATTTGCAAATGATACTTTGTTATTTGGTGTGGCACAAGTTCAAGAGGCTCGACATATTAAAAGCATATTACACCTTTATTCTGTAGTTTTAGGTCAGGCTATTAATGATAAAAAATCCAAGATATATATCTTTAATGCCAACAAGGAGATTTCTGAAAAAATAGATAGGATTTTAGGATTCTCAGTGGACTTCTTACCATCTATATATTTGGGAATCCCATTTTTTATGGGATCAAATAACAATATCTATTGGTCCTCAGTGGTGTAATGCATTCAAAGTAGAATAGTGGCCTGGAAAGCTAGATGGCTGTCATTGGTAGGCATGATTCTTCTCATCAAGTCAGTGCTTGCAGCCATACCGAATTACTACATTGCAGTTCTTATAGCTCCTCCCAAAATTATTCAGCAAGTACAAAAATTGATTAGAGGATTCCTTTGGTCAGGTAATATGAATGATGCCAATAAAATTCCTCTTATATCCCTTCATGACATGGCAC
Source organism: Thuja plicata (assembly GCA_018584345.1). Classification (NCBI taxonomy): domain Eukaryota; kingdom Viridiplantae; phylum Streptophyta; class Pinopsida; order Cupressales; family Cupressaceae; genus Thuja; species Thuja plicata. Next base: position 2,795,616 of record MU223881.1, on the reverse strand, counting down.
ACATTCCAGCAGTAGGTGGTGTAGGGGTGCATGATCTAATAAAGAGAAATGAAGCATTTGGTGGCAAATTAGTATGGCATATGTATTCTAAACCTCAATCCATATGGTGCAGAATTATGCAACAGAAATACTTAGATAATAATGATCCATCTAGAGTTTTATCTATTTTGGATCCTCCTAAAGGATTAGTAATTTGGGACTTTATGATGGCCTCACGACAAATTGTTCTCAAATACATTTCCTGGGAAGTGAATAATGGTAACATGGTAAATTTCTAGAGAGATTCCTGGACTGGAAATCCTCCCTTATCTTTAAGAATAACTTCCCAAGATATTATACATATATCCAAGTCAGCTTGGGGTACACATCTTAATCAATATGTGGCTGCTATTTGTAACTTATCAGATAAGGTCATTTGGAAAGATCCAAATGAATTAGCATTGTAAAATCAAGATAAGTATAATTTCCAACAAATTCTAGATTCAGTACAAGTTTTTTTTTCAGGATGTGAAGATAAACTCTTTTGGGCTCCAGCTCAAGATGGTTATTACTCAGTGAAAGAGGGTTATAAATTACTTCAGCAATGTGCCTCTGAGAAGATTCTGTCTAGAGATTTCTCTTTTTGTTGGAATGATGTCGTGCTTCCAAAGGCAGGCTGTTTTGCATGGCTTGCAATCAAGCACATGATTCTGACTAGTGATAGACTAAACAGGTTAAACATTGACCCTCCTTTTAATTGTCTTTTTTTCAATGAATATGAAGAATCCGTGGATGACTTGCTATTGAATTGCACATTTGCAGCCCAATGTTGGTCCTTCATATTAAAAAAGCTAAATTATAGTACACCATTGCAAGATAATATTTGGAATCTCTTTCAGTCTTGGCCAGTCCTTTTTCCAAAATTGTTATTTGTAAATATTTGGAAATGTGCACCAACATTAGTAATTTGGGCCATCTGGTGGGAAAGAAATAAATGTCTTTTCAGAAAAGAGATATCTCACATTGATAAAGTTTTGGAAGGTATTGAACGATCTATTTCAGAAGTGACAAATGCAAGTATAAGTAGCTGCAAATTCAACCCTATTGTAACTACATGGGATTCTAAAAGGCTTTAGGAATGGAAACATCTTGTTATTCCCTATGGGTGGCAGAGTCAAAATAATTCAACTATACCAGTATCAAGATTGGATGTGCATTGGAGACCTCCAAATGAGGGGTTTATGAAGCTCAATTTTGATGGAGCTTCGAGAGGTAACCCTAGAATCTTAGGGTTGGGGGCGTGTATTCGAGAAATTAAAGGGAAAGTAGTTGCACTTGTCACTTCTCCTTTGGCTGCTGGTACTAATAATTTGGCGAAAGCCCAAGCTCTACTTGCAAGGTTAATTCTAGCTAAACAGGGTAATTTTTGTTCGCTGCACATAGAAGGTGATTCATCTGTCATCACAAATGCCTGCATACATAAAAAGGTTCATTCATGGAAATTAAAATATATTTTAATACAAATCTGGAGAATGTTAGATGAATGTCATGATGTTTGCATATCACACATGTTGAGGGAAGGAAATCAGGTTGCAGACTACTTATCTAATTTGGGTTGTGATGGTGTACATCTCTTATTATTGAATCCATCGATTTTGATTGATGATGATGGAGAGCTTAAAAGATTAATTCAAGTTGACAAGGACTACTGTCGTCATTAATCAATTAAAGGGCTTAGACAAGATAGTTTTTGGTATGAGAACTTGGCGATCTAGGATTCGGTCTGTGTGCCAATATCATTATCATCAATGCAATAATCTGTCATATATTGTGAAGGATTGGAAGTACAAAATGTTGATGACACTCGGATCAGTTGATTACCATTATTCACATAGCCTCCCACGTGCGAATGCAAAAGTATAATGAATTCATAACTTGGGCAAGTACAGAGTGCAATTTCCAAATGCTCTTGCTATTAATAGTCATTAAGGATACATTTGCAGCCTACATTTCCAGATTGTTACATACTTCTTCAGCAAGGTTTGAGAATGGTGAAATATTTAGATGTTGCTGTGTCATGCGATCCTTGCCACAAACAACATAGGGGTATCATGTCAAAGAATCATCGCATTTGGTTACCGCCAAGTGTTGAGGAAATTGTGCTCCCAATTCCAGTGGTGGACTCGATTCTTGATACCATGTTTATTATACATTCTCCCACAGTTAGGCGGGCTATCAAACAAGTTATTGGGGAAGAACATTTGGGTACCGCTGCAACACAATTCTTCTACCCTTCGAATTTAGTGTCCATCTTCTTATCTAACGCCATGGACATTATGCAGTCCCCACCCCTCCACCAGTCTTTGGCGAATAAGGTAATTTGGCCAGTGTTTATCGCGGATAATAAACTTAATGCGGCTATGCATTATTATGATATATGGTGTGGAATGGCACTAGTGGGAGGACTATTTTTGCATACCCAGTTGCTTCAAAAGCTTGAATTTTTAGTGACTTTTGAGGCTATGAAAAAAGTAGTGGAAAAGCGGAGCTCATCACACTTGAAATCTGTGCTTCAAGTTACTGCATGGGCTCTCGGATACCAGCTGGAGGACAGAGTGAGAAAAATGGGATTTGCACTATTGGACTTGCTTAGGTTTTCAAATAAACCACAGGTTTAGGGACAGCAACTGGCATCTTCGAATTTGGGGCCGAATAATATGGCGGTCGAGTGTAGTGGTTGGCAGCCCTCGAGTTCTTCTCAGTTGAAGAATGTCGAATGTGTAGGTGCAAGTAGAAAGGAGGCCAAGTGTGTAGGTTGGGACTCGGTGATGGCATTAACAAGTATTCATGAAGGGGCCGAGACTATGTTGCTTCTCAGTCATCCCCGATTCCAGAATGATATTGATAAGGTGCGGCATGTAACCAGAACTACGGTCGACACATTGGGGTGTAGTGGGGTTCGAGGTGAGGGTGTCACGGAGGAGTAAAAAGTGGAACGAGTCTAACAAAATTCAAATTTTGAAATTTTGATATGTTGATATTTTGATATTTTGATGCCCCTTTAATTTAATGTTTATCAGATAGGGGGTTGGGGGAGGTAGTTTATACTCCTTTTTGTATGAATGATACAATATCATCTCTGGTCGCTAGTGAATGTTTTTTGAATCATTGTACATATTTAAGCGATGATGTTGGGCTTTCTTCTTGATTCTTTCCCAGTTGAGCTTTTTGAATCAGTTTATAATAATATATTATAGTGGCTCGCCACTTTTGCTTAAAAAAAAATAAAATATTACCATACTTTTTTTTATTTTAATTTTTTTACTGTTATATTTGGTAATTTTAGTTATTTATTTTAAAATTACTAAATAAATATATTTAAAACTTGAGTGAGTGGAATGTAACCTTTACTAAAGATGGTTTCATATCACTTTTCTTGAAACATATATAAACCAACTTGAGATAATTATGCAATAGTTATCTATTTCTTTTAGTTTTCTTTGTGACCTTGATCTTTTAGATTTGCATGTCATACTTACAATTCTTTCAATTGTAATTAATGAAGAGTTCATTTTATTCTATCAAATATTACATTATTTTTACGCACATTCACTATTCCTACTAGAGAAATAGTAGTGTCGGGCGTTTATTGATGAAAATAATTCCTAAGCACCAAAGTTTGTTAACTTCTATGGAAATGAATATGGAAAAATAAATCTAAGTGAGTTAGCAGGGGAATGCTCTGAGCATTCTTGAAAATATTGGTGGGATCAAATTCATTCTTGACATGCACCAGCCCCACGACATTGCCTCTTCCACGGTGGAGGTTCCATTAGCAGATGCATGACCCAAATCAAGGTCTATGTAGTTGATGTAAGCAGCTCTCAGAGATTTGGAAACGTAAGGAGTCATGTATTCGTAGAACATTCACATCCAAGCCACAGACTCTGCATCTTCGCTAGCGTCATCCTAGTTGAGCACATAATGATCAATTTTGTATAGATTCCCTGCTTGATGGGGAAAAGGAATCCGTGTGGATGGTATTCGATTCATGACGCCTCCGAAAGGAGGCAAGATCACAATCCTCTTGGGCTGCTGTTCCATAATCTTCCATGCTCCCCGTAGGCCTGATTCAGGGATAGGGCTCTTCACATAATCAGACTTATTCTTGAAGTACATTTTGTCAACAGGATATCTATTTCGGAGATCTACAGAATATTCGTTGGCCACGACAGTGTAGATGACGAAACCTTTCCAGTCTGTCTCATTACAATCGGCGGTGACCATACCCATTTCTGGGAAGATCTCATTCACCAGTTTGAGGAGTTGAGGTAAGCGACCCAAATACATCCCATTGAAGGTAAGGCTAAGAGGACTGCCTCTAAAGATGAAGACACGGATATACAAATCCTCAGGAGCAAACGGTGCAATAGTTTGCCATCGTTGTACAAGGTATGTCACGTTATCACTCCCCGTCCTGTTAAAGTTGAAGACAGTGATTATCGGAGGCACTCTGATGAGCCTTATCTACCACACCACAACCATGTTGTAGCTCCCTCTGCAGCCACCTCGGATGGCCCACAACACGTCCTCTCCCATGCCCTTTCTGTCAGCCAATTTGCCATTGGCGTCCACAAGGAGTACATTTATAAGGAGTGCATTTATAATTATGGTTTACAATAGAGAGTGGTTCATTTCCTTGCGAGTAAACCAAGCCCATGCCTACGGTCTGGCAAACTCCGACAGGGAAACCGTAGTGCGAAGTCTTGTTCGCAATGGCGGAGTAGAGTTGGCCGAAAGTGGTACCGGACTCCACCCAAGCGGTCTTGGATTAAATTCTGTAAGTAGACTAAACACAGTATTTGCATAAAGAAGTGGTATAATAAAATACGTATGGAAGAATTTCAATCAGTAATTAGTTCAGCACTTTCTTGTAGGAGAGAAAAGAAAATACATAACAGGAACACATACTTGCTTTTCTTTACATCACGAAAATGGTATTTCCTTCATTTGACTTGAAGATAACAGTCACACCCAGGTCTAGCTACAGTATTTCAAAAACAAAGATTCGAGAAATGTTTACATAGTAAAACCAAACGCCATAACAGGACTAGACAGTTCTAATTCTTGAAGTTTCCAACTCGATAAACAAACACAGAAAAGAAAGAAGCTATTATATTTTTCTATGCATTTATAGCCAATGTCTTGTTTTCTTCAGCTCAAAAGACTATTATTATTTAGGAAGCATTCAAATATTTTTAAAATACTGTTAATTAATTGTTAGCCTCACCGCATGTTGACAAAAGAAATTCCACTAAAAAAATGGTGTAGCACTGTAAAAGGCCATATGAAACAAGAAAGCTGGCATAGATGTTGAAGGCCAAAATCCAAGTTTTGGAGAGACGAGATCAGCTTAGCAACCTACGGTATCGAGTGAAGAGGTTTTTTGCATAAACATACTTTACTAATCGACATTCTTTTCTCTACCATTTCTTAACTCCTCTATTCACATAATGTACCTCCTCAAAAGCTTTCAAAAGTTTTATATATTGCAAGAATGTCATCATAGACTTTTCAATGTCTTAATAAAATGCAGGAATGTCAATAATTTATAGTTCAAGACATCATTATTAGGAAAAGAAAAGTAGTTCATTTAATTTTCTGGAAAAGGCATTCATACCCATATTTTGATTTCTAACAATACAGAATGAACCACCATAATAAAACATCTCAATAGCTACAACATTTCCCCATCAAAATTTTAGAATGGTTATTTCAGACAGATCAGAAACATTTATGCTTGTTTACAAATCTCTAAAAAAAATAAACATACAAATTCCTAAGTAAACATCCACCGCAACTAGGGATGTTGTTATCTATCTAAGGAGGTGTGGCTTGGTTTGGAGAAGTTACAAGAAAGTGGTGATCAAAAACATAGAAAAGAATAAGAGGTAAACAACCAATTCAAAAAAAATGAACGGCTACTCTGTTGCGTGTTCTTCTTGGTGTAGAAGACGGTATATATATAAAATGAATGAAACACAAAATGATCATTTTCAGGATTTGCTACAACAAGAAAGCATAGACGAACTACCCAACTATCTTTACAGCAATCATGGAGGTATCTTATTTGTGTGACAATGAAACGTAGACTGGTCTTTGCTAATGGTTCAAAGATGTCTGGAAACATTATTATTTGCAAGTGGTAAAAGGGAAAAAAAATTGAACTACCCATGTCACACTGAAATGGTTTCACATGGCTATGGCTTCATTAAGACAATAATAGTTCTGCGTTATGGTTTTCTAGATCTTATCCGTAAGCTACTCATGCTTGGTTTCTTACTAATTACTAGAACCTATTATCACTTGAATAAATGCAGTTGGTTTCTATAAATTTTTTTGAAACAAATTCCAATAGCAACTTGCTCGATACCTCATCCTATACATATCGATGTCATTTACTTTACTATCACCTAGCTTATGCGCACAACATCATCAATTTTAGGAAAAAACAACATTTCTATCTTGTTGCTAGTCAAAGAATTTACATGACTTTTTAATAAAAGAAAAAGAATTTGAGTAGTTTTGGTTTGGAACCTAGAGTTTATTGGCTTTCCAAGCGGAAACCAGCTGCAACTCCTCCTAGCTCCCTAGTTCCTTCTCCTTGTTCATTTTTCTGTCCTCCACCCCCTTCGCAAGTAAACTGTTTTCTTTTTATTTTCTTGCCCTTTTCTTGAAAAATGAGAGATCACCCAATAGAAAAATGGTTATTCTCTTTAACTTCCCCATTTCTTCTAAGATATGTGAATGAAATTTTTTAATTTTATTATAAAATTTGAATTTGAATTTTTTTTCCATTAATAATTAAATAATGAATTTTTGGGTTATGACACAAGCGGTCTTGGATTTCATGTCCACCTCAATCCTTTCAAGTCTCATGATGTTGATGATGTTGAAATTGGGGGCCTGAAAAGTGATGGAGAGACCCTCGTAGCTATGGCCTCCACTACGCACCACGATCTGCCTATTAATTATGGGTAGCTTGGATAGTTGTTCATCCTTACCCAGAAATAACAACATTAGTTATGGGTAGTTTTGGACAGCTGTTCGTCTTGACCTAGAATTAGAAAATGGTTTTTTTGTCAAACAAGTATTGTTAGGATAAAAAAAATTGTTATTTAATAGTGGCTCTTTTTAGGTGACACCTCATAGCCAAAATTAGTTAATTGGTTGTTGAGTTGTTTTAATCTCAGCCGTTGGTTTGAATTAATCTTGGCCATTGGTTTTCCAACGAGAGTAGTATATAAAGGGGTCATGGGTCATTTGGAGAGGGACAAGTTTTGAGAAGAATTTGCAGTGATAGAAAATAGTATTGCAGTCTTAGCAAGAGGCACAGTGATAGCATTTGTATAGCAGTGGAGGATATCAGTGGGAGATATTAGGAGTTTGTCAGAGTTCTTCCAGTAAGAGGCAAGGAATTCTTTTGTAACTCTTATATTTTTGAATATTGATATATTTTCCATCTATAGAACTAGTTTTCCCTTAGGGGTTTTTCTAGGGATGATTGTCCAAAAATATTGTGTCCTTGTGTTCCTTATTTATTTCCGTAGTTTAGTGAAGTTGCAGTTGTGTTATTTTTCAATATCCAGCTGTTAAATAATCCTTATGAGATAGGAGATTAATAATCAGTGACTGCAATAGGAATTTTCACATGGTATTAGAGCGGTATTGAGGATAGAAAAGGTTTACCCTAAGCAAATGAAAGAAATTTGAGTTTGACATCTTTCAAGTTATTGTTTCTTTTATTTCTTTGAGATGGCCTCAGCAGGTTTGAGAGATTAGGATAGATTGGATGGTGCCTCAAATTTTGGTTTCTGGAAAGCCATAATTTCTTTATTGCTAGAGAGAATGGTATCAAGGAATATGTTACTAGTACTATAGTTGTACCTACAGATCTAGTATAACTATAACATACAAGAAGGATGATGCTAAGGTGAGGAGTATAATCCTTGATGGTTTCAAGGACCATATTGTTCCACATATCACAGAGTTAGATACATCGAAGAAGATGTGGGATGAAATTATGAATTTGTACCAGAATGCTACCAATAATCAGAAGTTGATTCTCAGAGAAGAGTTGAGGAATACCTAGATGAACAAGGGAGAAGATGTTACAAGTTACCTCACCAGGCTTAGACTTGTCAAGGACAATTTAGCAGCTATTGGAGATAAGCCAGATGAAGATGAGCTAGTAAGAATAGCCCTAAATGGGTTTACTAAGCAGTGGGATGTCTTTGTTCAAGTTACTAATGGATGAGACACCTTACCTAGCTAGGATTGACTATGGAGTGATTTCACTCAAGAGGAGATTAGACTAAGTCTTGTCAATAGAGCCAACAACAAGAGTCAAAAAAGTGAGGTGGAATAAGAAAATGTTGCCCTAGCAGGAAAGGGGAAAGCAAAGTAGGGAAAGAACCAGGTGCTGCCTTCAGCAAGTGCAGAGGAGCTCTCTAGTAGATTGGAGGATGAGTTTGCACTCATAGCTTGTATGATTAGCTCAACCTCACAGAGTGTCTAGTATATAGATAGTGGAGAATCATTTCATATGACAAGAGTTAGAGAATACTTCTCTAGCTTCAAGGAGGAGAACACCGGTATCCAAATTTCTATGGGAAGCTTGTCCAAGATCAACTCAGTTGGAAAAGGGATTGTTTAGTTTCAGAGGGGGAATGGAAAAGTAATTCATCTTCATGATGTGTTGCATGTGCTAGGCCTAGGTATGAATTTGGTTTTGGTATCTTTCCTTCAAGATAAAGGGTATAATGTTCTCTTTAGAGGGATGCATGTTTTGATTAAGCATAAAGATTGGAAATCACTCGTATCTATTAGAGTTAGGAGTGGTCGCCTTTATAGGTTGTAGTTTGATACTCCTAAGGCACTCATGAGTAGCAGTAACCCTAGAGATCTTTGAGATCTATGGCATAGGAGGATGGGCCATATTCATCATGGAGCACTTAGATTGCTTATGAGATGGTAACAGGTGTTCCAGAGGTGAGCACAGAGCATGATGATGTATGTAAGGGATGTGTATTGGGAAAGTTTGTGAAAGCATCTTTTCCAACGAGTGACACTAGGGTAAAAGCACAATAATCTGTCACCCCTGAGGACAATTTTGGGCGCTCATTCGCGTCATACTCGGCCGAGTCAAACTCGGCCCAGTCTAACTCAGCCGAGTTTACGTGGCACCAAATGGTGCCTATGTGGCCAAGTCGGCTCGTGCGCGAGCCAATGGGAGGGCAAGTAGGACTCGGCCGAGTCCCACTCGGCCGAGTCTACCTAGGTGGCATGCCATGTGGCAACCAAACCTCCAAAAACATAAAAAATCCAAAAGTTTGCAC
>MU223881.1:2745051-2758578 GCA_018584345.1 Thuja plicata | reverse complement strand
TTTAATATTACCTTAAAATGTAAAAAATCAAAATACTTAAATAATCTTATTTCGTATCTAGTTTAAAATATCTTAAAAAAAAATTATTCTAACTTATTTACAAACTTTTCAATTTTTATTTATCTATTTAAATAATACTTATTTTATTACTATGCACTAAAAATAAAAATTTATTGTAAAATAAAATTTTAATAATATCAATATAACATAATAATAATAATAATAATAACAATAAACAAAGATTGCCCCCACAAATAAATATTTTCCTTTCCTACTTTTAATTGATTAGACAATTTTTTTTGTAATTTTGAGAATGAAAAATTAATTAAACCCCTAGCAAAAATAGGGTCAACCAATAAGAAAAAAGAAATATTTTTCAAGAAATTCAAAATAAAAAGCAAGGCACTTTAAACATTGGAAATCATGTTTAATATTTTGCAAAGGCACAATTGTTAAGGCAAACTAATAGCTATAAATCACTTGAAAACATTAGTCTCAGCCTATAAATAGGCTGGACTAACAAAAATCTTGCTTCTTTGCTAAAGCCCTTTTGAAAAATCAAAGGCCAAAGTGAGAACTCCCAGGAATCAATGGAAAAGGTCTTAAAAACTTATAGATGTGAAACGATATGACATACCTATAAAGAAAATGAGCAGGAACGCTAAACCAAACTTTCACTAAAAACCAAAAACACTGATTCAAACCAGTCAAGTGAGAAACACCACCACACCAAAATGATAATTTATACTTGATTATAAATCGAGAAAATATTTAAAGGAGCACAAAGGATATTATTCATAGCTACGAGATTAAATCTTAAATAATTTAACTGTTACAACATTCTTTTATCTTGTATTTTTGGTACGCCTCTTAGTATCCCAGTGTAACTGCCATTTTTGGTTTATAGATTTTAACAACAAAGCTTATTCAAACTTACAGTTTTACATCATTTTTATCATAAATATTAAATGTTTACATTAAAACTTTCGCCCATTATAAGAATCCTCTCAGCTTATTTATTCATAAAAATAAATTTTATCAAAAATTTAACTTATTTTTTTGTCTAACTCATATGTGTAATTGTAAGCTAATGTTACAAATGTATAAATGAACTCGAAAGCTAATGTTGCAATTGTAAGCTAATGTATAAAAAAAATAAAAAAATGAATGAACCTGTTTTTACTTAGATATCAAAGGAACCTAAGGAATGGTAGAGTGCAAAGGGACATAGGGAAGAGATTCGCATGTGCAGAGATGGCAGCATCATTGTCAGCCTCTCTAGGAGAAGGGATGCAAACTAGGGGAAGACTTTCGTTCATAGCGTGTTATTTCTGTTTCAGGCAAAATAGGTAAAGATGGAAAGGACAATCTTTCACAATACGAGTGTATTAGCTTTTTTTTCTGTGACCCATTGTTCAGAGGGCCAAGGAAAATTATGGGAATCACCACACCCATGCTTTTCAGACTTTTTCTTTCGCTAAAAAAATTTCCACACATGCAGGGGCAAGAAGGGGAGATCACGATCAGTTTAATGAATTCAACAAAATTTTCTGGGGGAAAGTAGTGGTCCAACCTGTGAAACCAATTTTTGTTAACCCTCATTTTCATCTTTCGCATATGGGACCCCTGACAAAGGACAATACCAATGGATATGTTCAGGGTATATCTAATCTAAATCAGGGGAACCAAGGTGGAAACCCACAGACTAGATCTTCTCGTGGTAAAAGGAAGATATGATACTTTCAGGGTATTGTATCTTTTGAGAAAGGGGAAACTTCCTTGAAAGAAATGTAGGAGGGAAACCCTCCTTCAAAGCCTCTCAAGGATATAGGGTTCCAAAGAAATAACTGAAAAAAGAGTATCCTCGGAGAGAACAAAAACCCTAATCTGAAACAACAAAAGAAGAGACTCTTGGGAAAATTTGGAATGAGGTAGAAGAAACCCATTTTTTAATATTTGTGAAGGTACAACCCCGGGTTCTCCAGAACAAATATCAAATATCAAGGAAAAGGCAATCCAAAACACTCGTCAGAGAGCTCCCTTCATACCAAATCAAGGAAAAAGTGTCCAAATCTAGAGAGAGAAGAAATTCCAGAGGGATACCGTGATTCCAATCAGTCCCCACTCAAAGAATAAGGTGCAACCATTTTCTGTCACTATCCCTTAAGATATGATCCATCAACATGTAGATCTTTTGCGGCAATCAAAACTAATTGGTAAGTTCTCAAACCTAGTAATTTCTATTGCAGATATCAAGACTTGGGTATTTAATAACTCGGTGGGATTAAAGGTTATTTTCTTGTATGATATGGATTCAAATTTCTTCATAGCCTTATTCTCCTCAAAACAAGTTAGAGATGATATTCATAAGGAGAAAGGCTGGTTCTGTTTGGGTTTTGGTTTGTTTACAATGATATGGTCTACAAATTTTGTCCCAGATTTGAGCATGTGTCATTTCTTCCCTTACTAGATCTCTCTTCCCCTATTATCACTAGAGTATAGGGATCGAGACATAATCAAAGTGCTAGCCAATTAGGTGGGCATTTTTATTAGACATGACCTCCTCCCCTTTGAATATCCACACAGGGAGGTTAGGTGTTGTATCCTCATCGATCAGACCAAGGTCATTCCTTCTGAAATCCAGATCAAATCAAATTGGGGCATTTGTACACAAAACATGAATATACAAAGCTTAGATTCCATCGTAAAACACCAGGACCACCTTGGACATTTCAACATCCAATGTCAAGAGATGTCACAAGAGTCAATTCAAGTATATAAAGATAACTCTACAGACCCAAAGTTATGTTCTCTTGTTGGAATAGAAGACCACACCAACAATTAGTCTCACCATAGGATTTGGGGACACCAACGTTCTTATCTTAGGGTCATATGGGGCAGGATGGTGGGGCATCCCATCGATTAAATATAACCACTTCTTTCTTTTCAATGCTGCCCAAATTATTGTGGTTTTTAAATAATATGCAGTATTTTCCCAGAAGTGCAAAACTACCAGGTGTATAGAACACAACTCCTCTTCTATCCCTCAACACCATTTAATACCATCTAATGAGGTGATAGTGGGTTTTTATTCTCCTAATGGGAGAACAAGAGAGACAAATTTGGATCCAAAGCCATAGGGGAAAACAAACATAGGATATGTTTTAGATAAGGTAGATAGAGTTATTCTGGTAGATATCAGTGATACAACACAAGAGAATTATATTAATAGGAAATCATCTGGGGAGAGGAATAGGGAAGAAACTCAAATATTTTCAAACCACATCTTTAGGGCCTCGCAAGGTCTCCTATTAGGTATACCAAACCTCAGGGAAGAGAGAAACTGTGAACCAAAACAGAGGTCTAACATCGTCAAACTGGATATGGATCTCATGTTAGATTCCCTAATGTTGGAGGTGGTAGAAAAAAAACTAAATGGACTAGAAGTAAGAGAGAATTCTCCTTAGAAGGTGGATACAACAAAAGTATAGGACCATTCATCCCCTGAAGAAGGTCTCATGAGCATCGAACCCTCATGCTCTATCTCCTAGTCTCTTTTGGATGTCACCAAAATAAAAATAAAAATAAAAACCTACAAAGAGGCTGAGGGGACAGCCCTCGAAAAAATCCAAACTAAAAGAAGAGATAATTACTTGCACCCAATTAACTTTAAGTTTCCAAAGAACACCTAGAAAATGCAAGGAAGAAACAGGAGTCCTCAGTTCTAAATAATATCTTGGTAGTAGGAGAGCTCTTGACAATCCAAAGGTATTATGAGGATGCTCTCATGGAACGTTAGAGGCTTGAACGCCTCTAACAAAACCTGCCTCGTAAAATACTAGATTATGGTAGGCGGGGCCGATCTGATGCTTCTTCAAGAAACAAAACTCTCTGAGGAAGTGGGGAAAAATTATTCTCTTCCTGGAAGAACTGGGATTTCCTTCAATCTCCATCAGAAGGCACCTCAGGAGGGCACACAATGTTGTGGAATAGGAACAAATGCCAAGTATGCCTGGTGTCACATAATGTGATCTAGATGGTAGTGGAAGTTACAATTTTCTCAATCTCTTTTATCCTTTTTAATGTCTACAGCCCTACCTCAATTATTGGTAAACAAAGACTTTGGACTTCTCTATCACAAATGATAGCTGGTATTCAGGGTTGTAAAACTATTCTAGGAGGAGACTTTAATGCAACTTTGGGTCCCCAAGATAAAATGGGTGGGCCAATCCCCTCTCCTAATGTCATAGATGACTTTATATATTTCATCGAAGGTAATCAGTTAATGGACTGTGTTCCCCAAAATGCCAAAATTACATGGACAAACAAAAGGAAAGGTCTGAATTTTGTTGGGGCAAGATTGGATAGGTTTCTGGTAAATTCCATTTGGTTTCTTGAACATGGCTTTTGTTCTCCCTCAATTCTTACTCTGACAGGATCAGATCACGTACCAGTCACATTGGAAATCTAACTGGATCTCTCAGCCTTTAAGCCTCGCCCATGTTTTAAAATTGAAAAAATTTGTTTCAGGGACAAACTTTCAGAACCTACTACAAAATCTATGGTTCCAAGCCCCCTCTGTATTAGGTTTGACTATGTTCAGATTAGCCAAAAGATTATCATTTATGAAAACAAACATAAAAGCATAGAAAAAAGCATCTTTTGGGAACATTTTCAAACAAAAAGCAGACATCCAAAGGCAGCTTGAAGATATTAATGAGCTCATCTTGAAACACGGTTTAACTTCTCAAGTGTATGATAATAAGAAAAATCTCATGCAAAAGTTAGAGTAATTTCTACACCATGAGGAAATCTACTAGAGGCAAAGGTCCAAAGAAATCTGAGTAAGAGAGGGGGATGGGAACACTACATTTTTTCACATGTCTGCTAAAGTGAAAAGACACAAAAATTATATCTTTCAAATTAAGGACAATCAGGGAATCATTCTCACCAAAGAAAATGATATCCAAATGGAGGAAGTCAAATTATTTTTTGACCTCTTATCTACAGAGGAAGATTCGAATCCCTTGCAACTCCCAAACATTCTAAATTGCATCCCAGTATTGTCTCCGATGTAGACAACAAGGCGTTAATGGCCCCATTTTCTGTCGATGAGGTGAATTCTGTGGTCTTGGCCATGGATGGAGACAAGGCTGAAGGCCCAGATGGTTTGACCTCCATTTCTTCAAAAAATGTTGGGAGTTTATGGGCCCTGAAGTACTAAAGGCCGCTGAAGAATCAAGGCGTAACTCATGCATGTTTCAACAGTTCAACAACATAGCTATCAGTCTCATTCCAAAGTGCAAACAACCAACATCATTTCCAAACTTCCACCTAATTTCCCTATGCAATACTATATACAAAATCATCTCTAAGACAATAGCCACTCGGCTAGGTAAGTTGATTCCAAAAATCATTTCAAAACAACAAGGTGGATTCATCATGGGAAAAGATATAGTAGAAGGGGCCTTAATTTCCCAAAAAGTATTACATTCCATCCATGAAGAAAGTATCCCAGATATGATCCTCAAGATAGACATGACAAAATCATATGATTGGGTCATTTGGAAGTTTTTAAGATGAATCATGGGAAAATTGGGTTTTGAAAATAAATGGATTAAATGATTCATGTTTTGCATCTTGGGAGAAAAGTCCTCGATTATGATCAATGACACCCCATGCGGTTATTTCTTGTCTTCTCAAGGTGTCAGACAGGGGGACTCCCTCTCCCCTTTTCTTTTTATTATTTTGGCTAAAGGGTTGAGAAAACTCATATCTTACAAAAGAAATGTGGGATTGTGGGAAGGCAATTGTATCCAACAATCTCAGCTAGCAATTTCACACACACTTTTTGTAGATAACTCTTTTTTGTTTGGTAAAGGCAATGTTAAGGAAGCCAAAAAAATAAAGAATACATTATTAGAATATTGTGAGGCCTCAGGCCATAAAATAAATGTGGTTAAATCTAAAATTTTATCTTTGATATGAATCCCAAATCCTCGAGAATCATCCAATGAATCTTTGGTTTCCTGGTAGCTAAAACCCCATGTAAATACCTTGGTATCCCATTCTTCCAAGGTAAATCTAACATAGCATTTTGGGATGAAGTCTTGTCCAATATAAAAGAAAGGATAACTTTATGGAAAGCCAGATGGCTCTCTTTAGCAGGCGGAGTCTTATTGGAAAAATTTTTCCTCAGCTCGATACCAAATTACATCATGACATTTATTCTTTCCCCCCTAGGAGTGATGAAGAACATAAAAAAATGCCTCAAAAATTTTATATGGAAGGGGAACATGGATGATAAGAAAAAAGTCCCCTTGGTTTCATGGAAAATGTTTTGCAAAACCAAAGATATTGGGGGCCTCGGATTTCATAGAATACTAGAAAGAAACTTGAGCCTTGGTGCCAAGCTGTCGTAGAAAATGTATGAGTCTCCACAAAGCCTCTGGGAAAAACTCATTAGAAAAAAATATCTTGACTCAGAGGACCCAGCCAGAATCTTCTCAATTGCAAACCCCCCCTCGGGATCAGTTATGTCAAATTTCATTATAAAAATCCAAGGCATCATAGTCCCACACCTATCTTGGAGTATTAATTTAGGAAATCAGGCTTCCTTTTGGCAGGACTCTTGGAATGGTTTCCCCCAACTGTCCACTCACCTAAATCTAAAACAAGCTAGAACTATTACAGAACAACACAGGGGCATGACAGTCATAGACTATTTCACCATTAATGAAGGGAGACCTAAGTGGAAGGATCTCTCTCTCCCGCCCATTGATCATGTAGAGAGACAGGAGTTAAAGGATATTGTAAGGCAACATTTTCTATCTATAAATGGTACAATGGACAAGCTGATCTAGACTAAAAGTAACTCAAGAAGCTATTCAGTTAAAGAGGGTTACAAATCTCTAGTAGCATGTGCTAACACTACTAATATTATACTAAATTTTGCATGGCACAGTGCTATCCTTCCAAAAATTGGGATCTGTGTTTGGTTATCCATCCAAGATTAGATTCTGACTAGCATGCACCTTAAACACCTTGGCATCTCAGATACTTTCAATTATATTCTCTGTGGAAAAGAGGTGGAAGACTCTAATCACCTCCTGGCAGAATGCAATTTTGCCCAAGAAGTCTGGAAATGGACTCTTATTAAGCTAGGGTGGCAAGGACCCCTACATGCCACCCTCTAAGGGATTCTGCAACAATGGCCTTTACCACATACTAAGTATTTATTATCAGTAATCTGGAAACTAATTCCAACAATAGTCGTGTGGGGTATATGGTGGGAGAGAAACAAATGCATCTTTAGGAAACAAAAGGCCTCGATGGGACAGGTATGCACACTAGTGGAGAAATAGATGACATAAATGGTAAATGCTCATGTGTCAAAGGTCAAATCATTATCCTCACTATTTTCTTCATCTAATAACATAATCCTAAAATTATGGAAACTCATTTCTATCCCCTTCAAAGGGGTCCTTATTGGGAAGATGCCCAAAGTACAGGCCGGGAAAGATATTAAATAGATCCCCCTACTGCCCCTTTTTGTAAACTAAATTTTGACGGTGCAAGTAAAGAGTACCCTAGGAAATCAGGTGCGGTGTTTTTGATAAGAAGGACAGACAAATCCATCTTGGTAGATGCCCATTGTAGGCTCCCAAATGGATCAAATAACAAGGCTGAGGCAAGGGCTATCCTTTGCTGGGTAAGATTGGCTCTAAGATTGGGAGTTACAGATCTTCATATTGAAGGAGATTCCCTTGTAATTATTTCTTCCGTAAACACCAAATCTTCAGTCAATTGGGAAATCAAATATGTCCTCCAAGAAGTTGGGAAGCTTCTCACTCGGTTCTCATCCTACACAATATCACATTTTTAGAGGGAAGAAAACAATTTTGTTGACTGGATTGCCAACAGAGGCAAGGAGGGTGATGAGGGGGATTGGGAATCAGAGTTTATAATAGTTCAAGGTAATAATTGCTCAAAATTCCTTAAAGAGGAATAATGTGGGTAACATGTGCAAGGGGACTCAAATGCAGTGAAGATGGAGTGTCTTGTGATCTTCAAAGAAAAACCACACCAGTCTATATCGAGACGATGGGATGATCAGTGAACCCAATGCACTATTACATTAGCAGGTACACAACTGAGATAATAGTTAGGATTTTAATTAATCTCACATAAGGAAAAATATTACCTATATCATACCTCTAC
This sequence comes from Thuja plicata, assembly GCA_018584345.1. Taxonomy (NCBI): domain Eukaryota; kingdom Viridiplantae; phylum Streptophyta; class Pinopsida; order Cupressales; family Cupressaceae; genus Thuja; species Thuja plicata. The sequence continues at coordinate 2,750,358 of MU223881.1, read as the reverse complement.
TCCCTCGGGATTTGAGCATGGCCCAAAATTCTTTCCTACACGGGTGATGAGGTCTGGATATGTTGTGGCATACGACATGGATATTGTGCACATTGGAAAGGACAACCAAAAAGATATCTTCTACCTGAGGAAGCTATTATGTATGGTGTAGATGTTGGCTATATAGATTGTGTAAATCACCAAAGCCTGCCACCTTAACTTAGTTGCGCTCATAATTATTACATATAATTATAAATCTCATGCTAAATTGGGCTATTAAACCAATGTTTTCGTCTCTTCATTCGCAAAATTAACATCCGCAGCTAGTCTAATTATTGAAGCCTCTATTGGTTAAGCATGGATTACCTGTGTCTAAATATGTGTATGTCTCTTCAGCCAAAATAATGGGAGCACCCACTGTCGGGCCTTTACCTGGGTCGTCATATGAAGGTAGCATTCAAAATAATCTCGGGTGACATAATGGAGGCAATTAGGAACATTATCGGTGAAAACATCCTATTACCTGATGCTCCCAGACATATTCTTCATTCCCAGGTTATCTCAGTCTTCCTATGAAATTGTTATGATATGATCCCTGACTACAGGGTGCTCAAGAAAATGAAAAATCTTCTTCTCAAGGAGGATTTTATCTCGGGGGAGGAACTTCACGAGGCCATTATGATTTATTCTCTTAAGGGATCAAATGCATGGATTGGTGGCCTTTTCCCTCCTTCCCACTTGGAAACCAAAAAGGAGTTGGTTTGGTTGTATGACATTCTGAAGTTGGTGCTGGAGGGAAGAGACTTACAGCATCTCAGAAGGGAAGTCATCAAATTCATGGATCTACTACCAAGCGGCATCATCTCCAATGCATTCCTCCTGTTTGACAACTTATTTTTGATACTTGCATTCATGGAGAATTCTGGTGTATTGGCTTCTTCCCCACATTCACCCTCAATAACTTCATCTCGGTCATCCATAAATGGGTGTGCTTCAAAAATTCTTTGAAAATACAAAAGAAGGTTGAAAATACACAAGAACTAAAACTGAAACTGACTATTATAATTAAAACTAAAAGAATATTATAATGAATATTCTATGTGAAAATACAAAAGAAGGTTGAAAATATACAAGCAATATTACTTGACATAAGGTTAATAAAAATCATTAATCAATTACTTGACATCAATGACAAAATAATTATTACTAGGTCTCATTTTGAATTATTATCTACCTAAATATCACTTAAGGGGAGTTTTAGTGTAAAATTGTCTATTCCTTAACTAGTTTCAATTTATCTAGTTACATAAAGACCTAGTCACACTAGAATAAGTTCACTTAGTGGCTTTTGTATCTCAACTCAATTAATATATTACTTGACATAATGTTAATCATTAATCAATTGCTTGACATCAATGACAAAATATTATAATATTCTTTGAAAATACAAAAGAAGGTTGAAAATATACAAGAAGTGTGACATATAAGGAAAACATAGAGAAAGTGTGGGAGCTTGTTCCATGTACCCATGAGGTGAGATACAAAAGCCACTAAGTGAACTTATTCTAGTGTGAATAAGTCTTTATGTAACTAGATAAATTGAAACTAGTTAAGGAATAGACAATTTTACACTAAAACTCCACTTAAGTGATATTTAGGTAGATAATAATTCAAAATGAGACCTAGTAATAATTTGTAATGAAGTTCCCATGCCAAGAACAAAATTCCCTCACAAATAGAGTAATGGAGAAAACCTTGAACTTAAGATGTTAATCAACTGATGGAAATTATGAAGACCGAGTGACAATAGGTATACATGTTTGTGAATGGTTAGGTCAATTGTTATTTTGTCATTGATGTCAAGCAATTGATTAATGATTTTTATTAAGTTACCATATCATAAGAAGGAGAATTTAAATAGGTGACAAATATAGATCAGACAATGATCAAGTAATGTTAATATAGTTGTTTGCTACTATATATTTGATGTTATCAAGTTCGTACATTTGATTAATTAAGTCATAGATTGCAAAGTGTTAAGTTATGAATGAAAAGAGTTACTCTACTGAGCTAGAAAGAGTCAATTGGTATAGAGTTGCGTTAGTCAGTTTTAGTTACTGAGCATCGATAATGAGTTAGGAACCGAGCAGTGAACAAAGTTATTTAGCGAGTTGCAAAGCAAGTTACCGATTATAGGACATTGATTGAAAATGATGATAAGAGAAAATTTAATACAAAGCTATGATGATCTGGACATTGATAAGAATCAAAGGAAGTTTTTTAAATGATCTATGAGTGAGAAAATTCAATAAGAAGATCTAAGGTGAAGATTAAGCGATTAAACCTGATTATTAGAGTTCTAAGAAAAAGTTCAAGTTACAAGGTAAAAGTTAAATGGTTTACGGAGTTGAGATTTGTGAAGAAGATGATCGAATGGCTGAGCACAAATGATGGAAATCCTAAGTAAGGAGATTAAGAGGAAAAAGTTTTTCTATATAAAGGATGATAGCTAATGAGAGAATAAATGTTGACGAGTTGAATTAACAAGTACAAGAAGTTGAAGAACAAAAGTTACCGAGCAGAGCAAAGAAACAAAAATAGCAGAATCTATAGTCTAGAGTAGAGACAAATGGAGTATGTGATGCCAGTATTCACATGAGCATAAAGGATCTGACCCAAGAAAAGTTAGTTTCTATATTTACAGATCAAATTTTTTTTATTTCTTATTAGCATTTGTAACAGAGAAATTCTCTTAACTGAGTGGATTTAACAGTTCTATTTGTAAATCCTAGATGTAGGTGACATTCAAAAAGAGTGTTTAAAGACCTCTAACAAGGCCACTCCTAATAGGGTGAAGATCTTAATAAATTTGAGGTAAATCCATTATTAGGGTCACATATAGTAAATGTGTTTGTAATCTTTAACATGATAAGTTCTTAACCGAGCATACTTCAGAAGGGTACATTTTAATTGTGGGTCACAATTCCCACAGAGGTTTTTCCCTTATTGGGGTTCCTCATTAAATATGGTGTTAAGTGAGTTTGAATGATTGATTTATATATTATGAGATGTATGGTTGTTTATGTTATTAAGTTATTTGGTGAGTCAGTCATTACTGTATTCAGTTGTATTGGTTGAATCAGTGAGCTAAGTTATAAGTATTGTAAAGAATAAAATGATGACAGTGTTGATCTCCAAAGATAGAGTTTTGCACAATAGATGTTCATATTTAAAAGAGACCAATGCCATAATTTAACCCCTTACATTTAATTGTATTTTTTGTTTGATAATGGATATTGAAATTGAAAGAAAAAATTAATGGAGTAAAATACCAACCTTACATCATAGCAGATCTAAAAATGCCATTTTCTGAAGCCTGTCTTAAGTTTCTGGAAAATATGAGATCGGATTTGGAATTGAAATGCAGAGACAAACAAAACCCAGAAATATTTTTCTATTTTGAGACAGTTCTGATTTGTACCCTCAAGTCAATGTCACAATTTGCCAGAATTTCCAATTATGCCCTAGGTCACAATCAACCTAAAAAGTGTCAGATCAAAATTCTGTTTTTGGATCCTAGAAGTTTACTAAAAAGGGTATCTGGATCTGCACTCTATTTCACTAATCCCAAACCTGTAACTCCTGAAACAACACCTGCAAATATCTGAAAAAAGGGGTTTTGGGGTGGCTATATAGGGTTTTGCCTTAGTCAAACCCCCATTTTTGTGATCTCCACCTCCATGAATAGCCGAATATAGTAGAATGTATGTGTGTGTGTGTTTCTCTTGGAAAGAGATTTGAATGTGTAAAGTCAAGATCTAATCCTCTAGATTAAAAACCCTAACATGAATTTAAAATGAGAAAGCAATGCATAGATTTGAATGTGACAAAGAAAGCATACCAAGCTCCCAAGGCTAAAGTATTCCTACCAAACTCACAATCGGTAATTTCTACCCCATGATAATATCCTTCAAATGCTTGAAGGTTGAAAATGATGGAACCAAGAAGAAGGAAAAAAGGAAGATGTCTCTCTTGCTCCAAAGAAGATCCACAATGGCTTGTCTACAAAAGTGCTTGAATGTATCAATGCATCATAATGTCTTGTCCTTCTATATCATCCTCTTTATTTCTTGCCTCATCATCATGTCAAAATAATAATTGCATCCTATCACCTTACGATTCTTTTTTCATGTCCTATCCAAATGAAGGCAAAAGAGAGTGTTTACATATAGATCCTAATATAGACCTCTTAGGGAAATGCAAGGGACCCAAATTAAAACTTTACCTTCAATTATGATTGAATTACAATCACAAACCAAGGAGGGGATATATTAATCTGAATATCAGGGAAAACACTTCAACATCCAGACTCGGGGACCTATTTTAAGTTTTAGAACCTTGATAGGCTCCAGATTTGAAAGCTGGGACCATCACCTGACAGGGGTCAAGGTCAACCTCAACCTTGACCTAGGTCAAGGAAAACCTCAACCTTGACCTAGGTCAAGGTCTACCCTAACCCTGACCTAGGTTAGGGTCGACTTCAACATTGAACTAAGGTTTCATGCTGGTCACCTTGGGAAATCTGTAGGATTCCAAGGTCAACCGGGGACCCAGGGAGGTGAGAAAACACACCAACATGTTAGATAGAGGCACAAAGGACAAATAATAAGTATGATGAAGATTTAGGAGAGCCAATACATAGGTTCTACCCCAAAAGATGGAATCATAGAAAGGGAGATTAAGGAGGTACCGAAGGACCCTAACCCTAATTTCACCTAGAAATGCAGAATCAAGGGCATGTGCATCCTAAATGAAAATCTAATATGAAAATATACTAAAGGAGGGTGCTAAACCTACCAAAATGGAAGTGCTTCAATTTTAAGATGATACATTTAGCCCCCACTTTAGCTTAGGTATGACACTACGTGAATATGCAAGCTAAAGTAAGAAACCATTGTAAAGTAAAAAGGTATAGCCAAGTCCTCAATGTGGAGATCCTTGAAGAAACCGTTAGTATTTGCTGTATGCACCCTAAAATGGTCGCCTAGACTTTGGGCCCTATTTTATTATTTTATCAATTTATCAAATCCCTCAATCAATATTTTCAAATATCAAGAATATCAATTATATCAATTTCCTTGATCAAATCATAATCAATTCAATATTTCCTAAGGTTTGAACCTTATTTAATTTAAAAGAGAAAAAAAATAAAAATAAAAATATTATTTAATTAAGAGAACATGCTCTCTTTTAATTAATTAAAAATTTCTTTTAATTAAATAATAAAATCACTTTATCCTAAGCCTTTATTTAATTAAAAGGAATTTC
>MU223881.1:2715911-2732007 GCA_018584345.1 Thuja plicata | reverse complement strand
TTTCATCAATACACAAAAACTTAACATAAAGAAAGAAATGAAATTAATGTATGAATGTATTCAAATCATACAACCTACAAAACAGACATAACCATTCTATAGGGAATACATAAATACATGAAGGAAGGTTGATGTATTAGGGATAATGACATTTGAGATGCATAATATTAATAGGTTCCTTAAGGGGAACACCATTCATATCAGTAATCTTATAGGCACCTCAATTAAAATCCTCAATAACCACAAAATGTCCAAGCCAATTAGGGCTAAATTTCCCTTTTTCACCAAGTAAAGCATTTACATTCCTTTGATTTTCATATAAGACTAAATCACCTACCAAAAATGACTGTTCAATCACCTTATGATTGTACTATTTTTGAAGTGACTTATGATAAGCCTTAATATGTTACAAATAATTTATTTGTTGTTCATCCAACATCTCTAATTCTTGAAATCATTGTTCTTGGAAGGTATCTTTATCAATTATCCCATGAAATGAAACATGCAAAGAAGGTATTTCTAATTCTAATGGCATAATAGCATCAGTACCATAAAAAAGATTATAAGGAGAAGTACCCGTAGCAGTACAGACACTAGTCCTATAAGCCCATAAAGCATGAGTGAGTTGAATATGCCAATCTTTCACATGTTTATTGACTATTTTCCTTAGGTTTTCTTAAATAACTTTGTTCGATGCTTCAACTTGACCATTAGATTGAGGATAGCAGGGAGTAGAAAATCTATGTTGAATATGATATTTCTCTAGGAATTTTGTGACTTCTTTATTTTTGAAGGAAGTACCATTATCCAAAACTATCGTTGAAGGAATACCAGATCGTGCTATAATATGATTAAGAATAAAATCACAAATAAAATCTGCAGTAGTAGAGCGGAGAGGAATAGCCTCTACCCACTTTGTAAAGTTATCTGTATTTGTGAGAATGTATGTATGTCCTTGAGAAGAAGCTGGTGAAATTTTTCCAATAAGATTAAATCCCCAAATGCTAAAAGGCCATGGAGAAACTTGATTACAAAGCTCACAAGCAGGAACATGAATTAAATTACCATGTTGTTGACACCGAGGACACTTCTTAACTAAAGATTTCCCACCAAAATATCCTCCACAAGAACCAGAATGAGCTTCTGCTAAAGCTATTGAGACTTCGGTTCTACCAAGACATCTTAATAGAAAATCATTATAAGAACAGTTGTAAAGGGTATCGCCCAAAATGATATATCATGCTGCAAGCTTCCTAATGCAATTATGCATGTTCCTTATTGCTGATTCAAGAAATGTATTTTCTTTCAAAAAGTGAAAGATATGCAAATACCATTCATCCAAATGTAAGTTACAACAATCAACATTACCCTTATTAGAAATTGCAGGTTGTTTAAGAGTGTGTATAGTAAATTGAAAGTCTTCAGCATTATTGTCAAGACACACCAAGAAAGCTGTGCTTGCCATGGCAGCTACGTGTTGATTATATTTCCTAGGTAAAGTCTGAATCGTATAAGAAGAAAATTGTGAAAGGATATCAAGAGCCAATTCTTTATATTGTGACATTTTATCATTCTTAGTCTGATAACCCTCTTTGATTTGTTCAAGAATCAAATTTTTTTTTATTAAGGTAAAAATAGGTTTTGAAAGGAACCCAAAACCCTTTGAAAGGAACCCTTTGATTTGTTCAACAATAAATTGTGAATCCCCGTATATTTCTAAGTTTTTAATGTGAAGGGATGAAGCTTCTCATAAGCCAACTATAAGAGCTTCATATTCTGCAATATTATGAGTACAAGGAAAGGTCAATTTATATGACATAGGGATTGGTTTCTTTGTAGGAGGGACCAAGATGATGCCTACACCAGAACCTGCCTTACATCTAGAACCATCAAACTATGATTCCCAAACATCTTCTTGTTTAATAGCTAAAATATTCTCATCGAGGAATTCTGTTGAGGTGATGTTTGTATGAGAATGAGGACAAGGAGCTTCAGCTAGATAATTAGTTAAAGCTTGTCATTTAATTGACTTTGGAAGAATGAAATTAAGATCAAATTTAGTAAGTAACATCACCCATTTAGCCAGACAACCAAAGAGATCAATTTTTGAGAAAAGGTGTTTGAGAGGATAAAATTTTACAATCACATTAACCTCAACATTCAATAGATAATGCCTGAGTTTTTGACAAGCATAAACTAAAGCCAAGCATTTTCTTTCTAAATCATTATATCTTGATTCATATTCCAGTAAAGTCTGACTGATGTAATATATCGGTCTTTCTTTACCTTCACTAACATGTTGAGCCAATAATGCACTCATAGCGTGGGAAGTGGCAGAAGTATACAGATAAAAGGGTTTACTGAATTGAGAAGGTTGCAAAATAGGAGGATTAGCAAGATACTCCTTAAAATTATCAAATTATTGTTTACATTCTTGGTTCCAAGAAAAATTGGTATCTTTTCTAAGAAAGGAAGTGAAAGGTACAGTTCTATCAGCTAAGTTAGAAACAAAGCAACGAATAGATTGAATTTTTTCATATAAACTATGTAATTGAGAAATATTCTTAGGAGGAGGCATGTTAATGATAGCATCAAACTTTTCATTATCTACTTCTATGCCTCATTTAACAATTATAAATCCTAATAATTTACTAGAATCAACTCCAAAAGCACATTTCTTAGGATTTAATCACATATTATAACTCCTAATCCTTTCAAATATTTGTCTTAAAATGAACACATGGTCCTTTCTTTGTATAGATTTCACCAAGATGTCATCTACATAATCTTCTAGAATCTTATGGATGTAATCATGGAAAATCAAGGTCATAGCATGTTGATAGCTTGCTCCCACATTTCTTAATCCAAAAGGCATCATGACCCAACAGAATGCTCCCCAAGGTGTGATAAATGCAGTTTTAAGTTGATCTTCAATAGGAATAAAGGTTTGATTATAACCTGAAAACACATCCATAAAAGATAATAAAGCATGACCCACTATTGAATCCACAATCATATCAATATTGGGTAGGGGAAAATCATCTTTTAAGGATGCTTTATTCAAATCTCAAAAATTAGTGCACATCATTATCTTATTCTCTCCTTTAGAAACATCCACAATATTGAAAATCCATTTAAAATAATTGATAGAACGGATGAACCCAACACCTAATAATTTTTCAATTTTAGTTTTAACTAACAAAGCAATGCCTGGATTCATCTTTCGGATTTTTTGTTTCATAGGTTTGACATTAGGTTTAAGAACAATATTGTGAGTCATAATCTTAGGATCTATACCCGGCATATCCAAATATGTCCAAGAAAATATATCCTTATATTCAAGCAAAGGGGAAACCAATTGATCATGTTCATCTTGGTTCAAACATTTTCCCACTTTGATTTTTTTTTAGAGTCATTCTCATCCATTTGAACTTCTGTAGTCTCAGTTATTAATAACTTACTTTGGGAGAGTCCATTGGGAAAGGAGAAATATCATGTTCATAACATTCTCCAAAATAGGCTTCATTATTCAGACAATAGGGCTTTCTTCTTTTATGATGAAATGTAGGTAAATCTTGATAAGCTCCTAAAAAATCAGCTAGGGCTTCATCCTCAAGAAAAATATCCAAACTAGGTTTATGATCCATGTCAAGGAGAAGCGGATAAACCAATTTTAAGTATCCACCATAGATATGATTAACATTAAGAGGAAAAACTGATGGTTTCTTATAAGGATTGAACCCTAGCCAATAAGTATAATAATAAACTTCATTGTCCAAGGGCACTTGTATACCTTGCTCATATTTTTCACATCCTTTCACATTTAATCCTAATTTCCTAAGTAAATGATAACCAGATCCATATCTATCAGCCATATCAGATTGAGTTAAAGGAGCGACATATGTCACAATGTCATAACAATTTGGTTTTATTGTCTCAATTGTTTCTTCAAGGGAAGAAACAACAAAGTTACTTTTTAAATCCCCAGAAAGTGGAGAAGGAGTGAAGACTTGTTTTTCAAACCCATTTTGTTCATTCATGAACTCTAAATTAGAAACTTTGTATTCTCTCATTAAAGAAGGATTAAAATCCAATATTCCCCAATTGTCTTTAGTTAAAGAAGAGGATGGAGCTTCAACTTGTTTAACTTCAGGAGGTTTCTTAGGTTCCTTACTTGGTTGTATGGGTTCAGAGATCTTAGCATATTCTGCATTCAAGCAAGGATTTGGCACATCATCCGCATCTAATGTATACATCAGATTATTATAAATGAACCTAACCTTACGATGTAGAGTGGAAGGAATCACATGTATGTTATGTAACCAAGGTCTTCCTAACAAAAGGTTATAATTGAGAGGTCTAGGCATGACATGGATAGGTGCATGAAGAAGGATTGGACCAACCTTGATAGGTAGCATAATAATGCCCAAAATTTTATTTGCAATGTTATCAAATCCACAAATAGGGATATTATCCAATTGAATGGTCGTAAGATTGGATTTAATAGCCTTGAGCATATCCATGCTACAAACATTAAGCCCAGATCCATTGTCAATTAATTTTCTACTAATGATACTCTAGTTAATAGAAACAACAACCATAAGAGAATCATATTGATTGTGCACCTCAAAAGAAGGTAAATCATCATTAGTGAACATAATAGGAGGTACAGAAGGCCTAGTATGCATGCACTTCAAGAATGAATTAATGTTCTCTTGATTAGGAGGCAGAGCCAGAAGAGTAGATAAAGTTTTTTTAAATGCCTCATGGTATGTAGGAGAAGTTTGAAGCAATTCCCATAAAGATATCTTAGCTGGAGTAGCGCGTAATTGCTCAAGTAAGTCATACTCTTTAAAGGAAGAAGGTAACCTAGGTGCTTGGGGAAGCATAGATTGAGAAGGAGGTAAAGAGGGTGGGACAGTAGGTTGAGGATTATTCCATGTACAATAAGCATGTGAAATGGAATCCATGTAATTAAAGAAATCCAAAGGATCTTTAGGTTTACCCGTAATAGTCATTCGAGGATATCCTTTTACTATCATCAAAGGTTTAGGGAATAAAATTCTAGTTGCCTCAGTGTTGCAAAGGAGTATGAAGGTAACCACGCACACATCCTATGGTAGAGGTCAATTGGAGAAGTTGTGGAGGAGGAAACAATAACCGCATCCATCAAAGTGCTGATAAGATAGGAGACAAGCTACAACAATTTATCACAGAAACCAAAGGATTGGAGAATCTTAATCAAAAAATCCCAGTCCACCCAGTCATAAGCCTTCGAGAGATCAAGCTTTAGTAAGAAACCATGGTTGGAAGAAGAGTGGGTAGAATTAATGACCCCATGAACCTTCATGATGGAATCAATAATTTTCCTACCTAGAACAAAACCACTCTGCTGGGGGGAAATAATATGGGGAAGGATAGCCAGAAATCTAAGAGTGAGAACCTTGGAAATTTTTTTATACACCGAGTTACATAAGCTTATCGGCCTAAAGGATTCAACTGAATCAACACCTGGATTTTTTGGGATCAAGGCTATGAAATTAGAATTAATTTCTTTAAGCATGGTTCTTGACCCAAATAATTCCTCAACAACATTATTGATATCCTGGCCCACAATGTGCCAGAATTTTTGAAAGAAGAACACAGGAAACCCATCTGGGCCCGGGGACTTATCCCCCTCAAAAGAGAAAGTAGCTAACTTGATTTCATCCGAGGAAGGAATGGAATTCATAAAATTATTAGTAACATAATCCATTAAGGAAGGGATAGAATCAAGAAGCATGGCTTGATTACCGAAGGAAAGTGAGTGATCTTTTGAAAGAAGGGAGGAGAAAAAGTCAACCATACCCAAAGAAATATCTTTATCATTACTTACCACTCTTGAAACTAACCTAAGTCTAGAGATTCAGTTAGAAGCTCTATGTTTGGAGGCAGATGTATGGAAGAACCTGGTGTTCTTATCTCCAACCTTCAGCCAAAGTGACCTAGACCTTTGTCTCCACTACACTTCCTCTTTAGAAATGATGTTATGAGTTTTGACCAAAAGAAAAGTCTCCCTATCCTTAAGATCTTGAGACATACCTGTCTACTGGATAGTGTCCTAAATGACATCAAGTTCCTTTTACAGATCTAGCTTGACTTTGAATATGTCACCAAACACTTCCTTACACCAAGTTTTAATATTTAGTTTTATGTGCTGGAGTTTCTTAGACACCCAAAACATAACAGACCCTCGAATGTTAACATTCCACCAATCCCTGATTCTCTGCTCTAAATACGAATGATCAATCCACATTTTTTCAAATCTAAAGGGGAAATTACCCTTTACCTTCATTGGATCAGAAACAAAGGAGAGGGGGAAGTGATCAGACCCAACCTTCAGGATAGATGACAATGAGCAGCAAAATTTATTAGGCCAATTTCCAGAGATCAAGGCATGATCCAGACAAACCTGAATAAGGTCCTCTCCCACTCTTCTATTAGACCAAGATTAATTAACACCCTATAGATTAGTATCAAGAAGAGTCTATCTATGAAAAAAATCCATGAGCTCAACTCTACCCTCCAATTGACTCAAGCTATCAACCCCTCCAAAATTCTCATTATCTTTCAGAGGACAGTTAAAATCTCCCATAACCAGCCATGGAGAATCACTAAAAGAATGTCTTTGATTCTCAACAATCTTCCAATATTTATCCCTACCATCTTTGGAATTAGGAGCATAGATATTAGTAGTAACAAATNCTACCCTCCAATTGACTCAAGCTATCAACCCCTCCAAAATTCTCATTATCTTTCAGAGGACAGTTAAAATTTCCCATAACCAGCCATGGAGAATCACTGAAAGAATGTCTTTGATTCTCAACAATCTTCCAATATTTATCCCTACCATCTTTGGAATTAGGAGCATAGATATTAGTAGTAACAAATTCAAAATTAGACTTGATGTGGAGAAATTTAATGCTCAAATAGTTCACATCATTATTTATAATAACACCTCTAATATTTTACTAGTTCCAAAAGACAGCAATACCTCCTGAGGCTCCAATAGAGCTGGATCCAGTAACCCCACCATTTTTGAAGATTCTTATTTTTTCAACCTTATCTTTTACCATTTTAGTTTCCTGAACAACAATGATATCAGGTTTATGATCTCTTACCAGGTTCCTAAGTGTATCCTTCTTATGGGGGGAATTAAGCCCCCTAATATTCCACAAAATGACTTTTATTTCTTAACTAGAGTACATACATCCTGGATGGTCAGTTGTTTTCCATCCGCTATATTATTTTTACTTTCTCTTTCTCTGATATCTTTCTATAAGGTTATTCTCGGGGTTCACTTTTCGGATGCAACATCCACCTTCAAGCTTTGAACCTTAGAACCCCCATCAGCCCTACTACGAGTAACCACTCCCTTTGAACCAGGTGTTGAGATTTTTCTCTGTTGTTTCTTGTGTTTCTTCCCCATATGAGTAGTCTAGGGAGCACCATTCAGGTCCAAGATATCCAAACTTGCATAAGGATCTTCATCACCACTCCCAGACTAGGTATCTAGAGAGGATGAAGAATCCTCCTCCTCTAACTTTTTGGGGTCGTAAGGTAGAGAATCGTCCCCCATAGCATCACTATCCAAATGAACAGTAAATAAGGCTCCTTATTTGAACTGCAAATGCTTGAGGCTGATATCATCATCCTAGATAGGAATAAAAACCTCCATGGGCACCTCCTTCATCAGAGAGTCCAAGATATGTGTAACAGAATCCACAATTTCCCCCTCCTCTAGGTTTTGAATCCCATTTGATTCGACAGTGTCACCATAGCTACCTTTAAGAGCCAGATCACCCTTGTTAACACTCTCACCTTCAGTTAAAACTAGAGGCTTCTTCTTGTTCTAGATTAGTTTGGGCTCCTTAGGAGGATTTGGGTTAGAGACCACTGCTTTAGGATCCTTTTTTACTTTCTTTGGACAATTCTTTTCCCAATGACCCATTTTGTGACACACAAAACATGCAAAGGGAAGGGATTTTAATTTCACTTCTTGCTTCCAAATACTTAGTTTAGAGTTGATGTTAATAACGAAAGGAAGGTTATCAAACTAAAAATATTGACACAGATCTTGGCAAAAACCAAATGGGATTTGGCTATCTTCATCGAATTGATTGAGAGAATCTCCCCACCAAAAGTGGAAGCAAAGCCCTTGAAGACTTCCTTGTTCCGGTACTCGAGAGGCAAACTAGGAAACCTGACCTAGACCAAAGTGGCCTTGAAGAAATTTTTAGAGTAATCCCAATTTGGAGTCCATTTACAGAAGGCCAGAGTCATTCTTCCAAACATCCAAGGAACTCCACAAAGGACATAATCATGATCTTCTTTATTAGAAAAAGAAAAGGATAAAACCCCCTTAGGTAAAGCAGCTATGTTGACCTAACCCTTCAATGCCCATATTTTCCTAACAAAATATCTAACCAGTTTGATATTGGGTCGAGGGCCGAGGAACTTACCAACCAAAGTGAACTCCATAATAGAAACACGGTGATCCACCAGAGACTCAGGAACAAAAATAGCGACTTCACCATCCACAAAATCATCCTTCACAGCTCCAACATAAGAAGAAGGTTTTCCTGCCTGTTTAGCTCTCAGGATTTCTTACCACTTTTTGGTAGTAGAGGGGTTGACCTCAACATTCTTAGTGCTTGTCTCTTCTTGGGACCCCACTAGTGGGTCCTTAGAGCTCTTTTCCACTAAATTAGGGCTAGGCCCATTCTCTGAGATATTCTCTCTCATTGTCAGTGGGCCTAGAGGTGAAGGATGAGACAAAACCTCCTTTGAAGGAATCACTATAGTACTCAACAGAGGTGATGAACATGTTGTGACAGCCTGGCAGGGAGGCTGATTCTCCTCACCATACAGTGCATAATCTGAAACTTGCAACGCCAAACTCAAAACTAGTACTGGAGAACCTGCAAAAGTATTGACCGTTTGCACCATGACATTGTCTGGACTAGCACCAAAACCAGAGCCCGTAACCAGGCCTCCATGCTTGGCTGGGACACCCTTGAGATATGAAAATTCTTTCCCACTCGAAGCCTCTCCCATTTCATACTTAATCAATGTTCTATATTTGATCCTTAGTTACTTTCCTTTAAGGATCCCAAATCAAATCCCTCTTCTACACTTATAGATTCATTTGATCTGACAAACACTTGAGTACATTTTGCAAATTCAAATGAGAATTTATATATTAACTTTATATAGATTAATCCAAAATCTAAAGTGACCCTGATTTCTAGGTTACAAATGCTCTATTTGTGGTATGTAATTTCATAGTGAAGATGATGCATTGCCACATGCCTCCATTATTATGTTATCAATGCATTCCAACTTCACCAATATTTTTATTTTATATAAATGTTCATGTCTTGTCTCTATCCCTAGTAGTAACTATTGAGGGATTTCAAGTTCCCACTTCTCCTCTGATGGAAGCATATCATATGAAAACAAAATTTTTAATTGAAATTAAATATCATGATTGGAAAGGTTTTGAACCAAGTATATCCTAACACGATTGATGATATTGTAATTCAAATGGAGGAAAATCCAAAATTTTCACCTTTATCTCAATCTTCCCTATCTATAATTCAATGCCCTCTAATGGTTTCTAATATTTTTATGAGGAAATCTAAAGGACATGTTGGGAGGCTATTGAGGAGTGAAAAAAAAATAATGGAGGATGTTGGGGCATGCCTTAAAATAAACATTATTTAATAAAAAAAGCCCTGGAGATCTTGAAAACCTCACAAGTATCCATGCAATTGATTGCTTGTAATTTTAGGGTCTTAAATTACCCTTATAAGGTTCTCCTCATTAATTCTCAAATTTAGAATTTGGGGAATGATATTTTTCTATAGAAATGACTAAATTTATAGAGATTGATGGAACAAAGGGATCAACTGCAAAAATTTGATTGTTATTAATTAATTCAATTGGATTTTTTTTACATTGATCAATATAGGCTATATAAAGCCACTATTTTTCTAAAGATCTACCAAAACCTCTTTACGAGAATGTAACTTTCCATATCTAAATATCTAACTAAGTATCTTTATCAATCCTCCTCACTTTCTGAAGAAACACCAAACTAATTGCATCAATGGATCTCATGGCCATATAACCTAAAATCATCTACACAATAGGAGTATTACCACCTCCCATGCACAATGAGAGACAATTCCTCTTAAGCTCCACATCTCCTTTAAGTGTGTCTAATTCCTCCTCTATTGATGCACATGAGTTGTCTTTCCTTTGAAAGTCCACATCTCCATTGAGTGTTTCTAACACCTCTCCAAATGCTATCGAAACAATCTCTCCTCTATTTTAAAAATTACCACTGACATGCCTATATAGGAGATGCCTTTCCTATGAAATTCCACATCTCCTTCAAATGTTTCTAACACCTCCTCAATTTCTCTAAAAATCATTAACCAAAGATTTCACACCTTCGCTCCTTTAAGGGAAAACCATGATGCCAAGCGTCACCTTTTCCTTAGGGACACAAATATGTCACACCCCCTCTTTTCTTCAAGGAAAATTTTCCAATCCCCCACTTTTATGCAGTGCAAATAGATTGCTTCTTATGCAATTAATTAGTCCCAAGTGAGAACCTAGCTTAGGATAATAGAAAACCTCCTGCCTTTGTTGCATCCTACCTCTCTTATCTCTTCACTACTCTTTATTCAGTTGATGAATCATTTGATTCTATGAAAAATGTATCATGTATTGTAAATATTACCTTGAAATCACAAGAAAAATATAGTATATGTGTAACCATGATTTAAAAAAATTATGGACCCATATACCTCCAAAAATGAAGCCCATATACTATCATTTTAATGTATATTTCACACATGATAGAGAGAAAACATTAACTATGCAAGGAATTGAAAAATTATCATCCTCAATCATTTTATCTTTGTATCAGAAATTTGTGATGAATTTTGTCAAATAGTTGTGTCAATTTCAAGGACACAACAACTAAGAGATGCCAAAAATAGAAGTGTACTGAGAAGTAATGTTCCTAAATCAATAAGAATCTGAATAGGTGATATTATTTCTAACATTCTATGCATAAGTATTTGTAAAGAATTTTCTACTTTTCCTTATCTTAATGCCTTCTACAAATAATATAATTGAGAGTGCCTCAGAAATTTTTTGATGTGATGGGATAATCACCACCTAGAATAGGGTGTGATCCAAGGATGTTCCTTTTGCATGTAATTCATATTGCTTCACCATAAAATTCAGAATTTAAAGTGGATTGCAAAGCGAAGGACAATAATCTCCTTGAATTTTGACTGAAATGTGGATGAGTTAGAGCATCAGTCCCATGTGCTTAATATGCACTTCTGTATTCCCTGGAACTAGGCCTGCTGCACTTTATATATTTGATGTCCTCTATCAAATAATTCCAAAATCGGTGAAGTAGCATATAATTTGGGCTAAATGGGTACCATATATTCATAATAAAAAAGAAGAAGCTCTAATTTGGATGGGTACATCCGACACTGTGGAGGATGTGACTAAATCCTAAAATGATGCTACCAAAAACTAGTTTGAACTTTCGATAAATATGTAAGAAATTTAATGTGAACACAAATAATGAAGATTCCTTTACTTTATCTGGCATTTCTCATCTCCCAAGAATAAGAGGTATAAGAATCTCTAATACCACATGATGGAACACAATCAACTACAAAAATTTAATTGTTATTAAATAATTCAAATGGATTATTTTTATATTGATCAATATAGGCTATATAAAGACACTATTTTCCTAATGGATTGCCTAAACCTCTTTACGAGAATGTAACTTCCCAACAAATAAATATATAACTAACTTATTTTATTTAATCTAAACCTAGAAACTAACCTAATTAATGTAATACACCAACAAAGATCAAATTAGATTAGCCTTTTAAACTATGGAAATATTAGAGTTTTGTGGTATCTCCCTCAATCAGAGTTTTATGAGGATTATGTATTCTTTTGAACCCATAAATAGTATATGTTTATATAATTTCTTCCTCTTCTATCTAGTTCCAAGTATTTGTCTCTTAGTTTTCTATTAAATTTAAATTTTTCAAGATTTATGCACCTCATTCCATACTAGGAAAGAAGAGATTATGGGATTCTCTATCAACAATTCAACCTTTTCATAAAAGGGAAGGGTTTATTCTAGGTGGAAATTTCAAAGCTATATTATATATTCGAGATAATTCTAGTGGTATTATTCCTCCCCTTTGTGACTAAGAATAATTTAAGATACTTCTTACCTTCCAATGGTAAAATTACTTGAACTAATAGAAGGAAATATTTTCATCATATAAGTAGTTTGTTTCTACTTTTTTTTTTGTGAATCTTGTGTTACTTTCCAATTAAAACAATATCTTTGGTGATGTTGACATCCTTCCCTTCACTGTATCTAATAATTATCTAATTCAACTCACGTAGGACTGTTCCTATCCAACTTATCCTTGTAGATCTCTATTTAAGTTTGAAGATCCTAATTTTATTCACTTATTAAGATCACTTTGGAAAATTATGCCTGAAATCGAAGGCTCAAAATTGTTTCAATTGTGTAAAAAACTTCAATTGCTCTGAATTGTCATGATGAAGTGGAAAAAAATATTTTTTAAGAACACTTTTATAGCCAAAGAAGATATTTTGTTGAATTCAAAAAAAGTGGATGATCCAATTGTAAGTCATGGTATGAATAGGGTCACCTATAGAATTCAATGGGATCAACAATGTTATTTAGAAGAAATCCTTTATAGATAAGAGACTTATTAGTGTGAAAAATAGGGAAATATAGATTCAATATGGGGATAAGAATACAAATATGTTTCACATGTCATCCAATAAAAAAATTTCTTCTAATAGAATATTTTAGATAAAGGATAATTATAGAACAATCATTGAAGATGAAGATAAAATTAAATAAGAGGTGGTGACTTTATTTTCTAATTTAATCTCAATAGATAACTCTTTTCCTTCTACTTTAGATCTATAGAATGAATTACTATTGTCTAACATACCTACTATTCTTTACCAAAAAGATAATTTATTTCTTTCTTATGAATCCTTTCAATTTGGAGAAGATTAGGAAGGTGGTTTACTCAATGCATCTAGAGAAAGCTCCCAGGCAAGATGGTTTAACTATCCCTTTCTTCCAAAAGTCCTAGGATTTTGTAGGGTTTCATATTTAGAGATCTTGAGAAGAGTCAAGATATAAAGGTATATTTCTCAATAAATTTATTGATAAAAATATATCTCTAATTCCAAGATTATAAACCCATCCACATTTACAGATTTAAGACTCATATCTTTATGTAAATTAGTTTATAAGATTTTTACCAAGGCAATTTCAGTATGACTAGCACTCCTTATTCCAATTATTATCTATCCTTGGCGAGGAGGTTTTGTACCAAGGAAGGAAATTGTAGAAGGTTTCCTTATTTCACATGAAGTGCTTCATTCCATTTCATCACATAAATTACAAGCAATGATTATAAAAGTTGATGTGATGAAGTCTTATGACAGGGTTAATTGGTAATTTTTATTGAAGGTTCTTTTCCAATTTGGTTTTTCTCAAAAAGTAATCAGATGGTTTCTTTTTTGTATTTTTTGTGCTAAATTTTTAGTTATTTTGAATGGATCACCTTGTGGTTTCATCTTTACTACTTAGGTGATTCATCAAGGAGATATCAGTTTGCCATATTTTTTATTATTTTGGTAGAAGCTTTAAGGAGGTATGTTTCTAGTTACCATTCCTCTATTAAATTGTGTCACTCATTTTCTATTTTAAAATATACAACATTATTTAAGGAGGCTTTAGCAACAAAGGAAATGTGTATTAAGGAAGTTATTTATACTTAATGTAAAATATCTAGACAATAAATTAATCCTTTCAAATCCAAATTATTCCTATTTAATTGGTCTTCAGTTATTTTAAAGAGAATTGTATACATCTTGGGGATTAAGATTTAAAAATTCCCATGTAAATAGCTTAGAATTCTTTTCTTGTAGGCAAAAATCATATTTTTGTTTGGTCTCTAAGTTCTCTTTGATTCAATCCATGGTTACTTCATAGAAAAAATGTTGGTTATCACTATCAGGTCATTTGCACATGATTAGATCTATTCTGCCCACCATTCTCAACTACATTTTATTTGTGCTTGAAATTTTAAAAGGGGTTCTTTTGGATCTGAAGAGTCCCCTTAGAATATTTATATAGAAAGGTAATACAGATAATTGTAGGAAAATTCTCCTTACTATATGGAATTTAATTTTCTCTCCAAAAGCTTTAGGGGGTACATGATTGCATAATGTTGAAAAGATAAATGTCACTTTTGGAGAAAAGATTATTTGTAAATATTTTAAAAATATGAGTTCTTTATGGGCCTTGATTATTTTTTCTAAATACTTCGATGAACCCCAAATTGCATGGTTATTTAATATGGAAAATCCTTCATAACATTCAAACATGAGGAATTTAAGATGTATTTGTGTACTATAAAAAAGGGATCACCTAAAGATCAAGATTTTATCAATTCATAACACACACTAAAACATAAAACCACTTCAAGACAATTCAGATCAGTACCACCTAGTAAGAGGGATGTTAATCCAAGAGTTTCACTCTCGGCGTTTCTATTCCCTTGCTACTTAGAATCAATAAAGGGATGAATAAGACTAAGATACAAATGAATAATTAGAAATTAAATTATCTAATTATACTTTAAAAAATATGTATAAATATTTTACGATAGATTTTAGTGTACCTAGGATTGAAATAGGAGAAATGAAGACTAAGATTTGAATTCTTGACTTTGAAAATCCTAAAAATAGATGTATTAGATAATCTAAGATCTCAATACCTCTATCTCATTGTAGACCAAATTTCACCAATTTTTATAGGGTACATAACAATTGATTCATTCTAAACTCGCGGCTTTCTTACATAAAAAATTACAAATTGTCTATCTTAGTGTCTGGATGTCACAAAAGTTCCAACAATTGATTCTAGGGTCTTTTGCACCTACAAATCTAAGATATGTTTGTGTAGGTGGCTATATAGTGATTTTCCTTTGTCAATCCCCCATTTTGGTGATTTTCACCTCCACAAATAACCAATATAACATAGATAATGTGTCTTGTACTCATGAATATAGAGTATGTCTAAATTGCTATAAGATAAAGTTCATAAATGCAATGTGAAAGTCTACCCTAGTGTGATAGAGGAAACCCTATAAAAAAATTTAATCAATGTGTGATTGAGAGCATGTAAAAAGTATAGATTTGAAGCACAAGTATGTAGATTTTAAGATAACAATAAACTATACCTAAGTCAAAGGAAGAAGAGTAAAATCCAATCATCATTAAATAATCTACTAGTAACCATCATAAT
The DNA here is from genome assembly GCA_018584345.1 of Thuja plicata. Lineage (NCBI taxonomy): Eukaryota > Viridiplantae > Streptophyta > Pinopsida > Cupressales > Cupressaceae > Thuja > Thuja plicata. The sequence goes on along the minus strand of MU223881.1, from coordinate 2,716,544 downwards.
ACTTTTGTAGCGCCATCAGGATGTTGAAAATAGTTTGAATGCTTGAATGCATGACAACATATTGATATAGCATTGATTCACAAAACCTCACTTCATAATATTTCTTGAAATTAGGGCTCCAACCTTGCAATCTCATTAATTTTACCAAAATTATGTGTGAGGTTGTATTTTATTAAAAAAATTGGGAGATAGAATCAAGAGAGACGACTAGAAATCTAATCATATGTTAAATAACTAAGATGCAGAACCAATTTAAATTTTAGTTTAAAACAAGGGGTATCTAATGGATCAATCATTTTGTACCTAGGTATAGAATGAATCGGTCATTATATAGAACCTATTTAAGGCCCAAATCATAATTTTAGGTCCCACGCAATCAGAAGATGCAAAAAAGATCCGACAGTGAGTTTGGAGGTTGCGACAGAAGACCGAGGACACATATGGTAACATATAGTTGAGGAGATGAAATTAATTATTCGATTGGAAAATAAATAGAGGAGAACACATAGAAATATTGGCTTAACTCTATTTTAAATAATATTGAATGGATAGAGGACCCATATTTAAATTTAGATTTTCATTAAGTGTAATTATGAAGTTCTATTATGCAAGCTATAATGAAAACACACTAAG
>MU223881.1:2703026-2715596 GCA_018584345.1 Thuja plicata | reverse complement strand
CTAAGCCAATTTTTTTGTTGAAGAACACAAACCATCTAGGAATTTTTAAAATAATGATGATATATGCGTGTGGCTATATGCTCCACTATTTCAACTTGTTGATTAGGAAGGTTAAATAGGGTATCATATTTACCACAAAAAATTGTTAATATAATTTTTTTGACAAATGCTATCAATAGGTTTTATGATCAACTTGAAACTTTTTATACAATAAATGGATTGATAGGAAGCTGAGTCATAATCTCAACACAACAAATAGTGTGATAATCATAGCTCTCTAACTGAAGATATAAATGATTAAGTGGATCATACATCAAGAACAAAATACACTTCATGATCTAACCTACTAGAAAAACTATGAGATCATTGAAGGAAGAGACAGATCCCATGAATCCTATAGGCTATCAAGTTGTGTTATGCAAGGTGATTCATGGGAGAAGAAGAGGAGGAGAAGGAAAGGATAGAAATTTGTGTTATTCTAGTTCTACTCATGCAAAGAAAAAGGGAAATAAAATTGATGTTCTAGCAAGTTGTGTTATGCTCGTGATCAATTCTACCTTGAAAAGTTTGCACATATGGGTGACTTGTAAAATTTTGTGCCTAGGGGTGGCTTAAGTTTTTTTGCACACAAAGGAAGGTTATGAAATCATTGTTATGGAAATCATTGTCTCTGTGTAGACTTTTAGAATAATCAATCCTAAGGAAATCATTGTCTCCTTAGGGATAAATAAGCCCAATCAATCCTAATGAAAGAATTATCTCTTTAGGAAGAAACAATAAGGATGATCAATCCTAAGGAAGGAATTGTCTCCTTAGGGATAAATAATGATGATTATTTCTAATAGATTAATTTTATCCTTAGGGATCAATAAGGACAATCAATCGTAAGGAAAGAATTATCTTCTTAGGAATAAATAAGCATGATCAGTCCTAAGGAAATCATTGTTTCCTTAGAGATAAATAATGTTGCATAATTTATAAGGAGGCCACATATATACCCCCTCCTTATGACAAAAGAAAACAAGGATACGTACTTCTACCGATAAGGAGATATCCTTAAAATAAAAATGCATGTTATAACCCTAGCAAAGAGTAAAAAATACTTATTAACAAAGGAATAGATAATCATGAAAGGATATCCACAAGTGAAAAGAGACCCTTTAATTGAAGATATATTAGCTACAAGACATCTAATTTCAAGAGTTCCTAAAAAATGACAACATCTTAACGATAAAGAGGAGAAGAGAACAATTATACAGCCTTTTAGCACCCTATTACTAGGCAAAAAAGTAATTCTTGGTGATGGGTAACACACTACAAGCCCCCAAGTAGTGGTATTTGTTTAGGATATACATACACTTGCACGAAAGGAACATATTGTAAACTCGGGATGTAAATCTCCTAAAAAAGAGAAGATCCTTGTGTAAACAAAAAAATTCATGCAACAAAAAATATCATGTGATAAATAAATACCATATTACCAAGAGAAAGTGGATCCTTAGAAAGGAAAAAGAGACTAAAAAAATGAAACCTTTCCCCCCAAGGGTGAAGGAAAGGAAAATATAACCCACTATACAACCTAAGAGATAGATCTGTTATAATAGACATGCACTTTCATGCAAGCATAAGATTGTAACTTAGGATGTAAATCTCCTGAAAAAGAGAAGATCCTTGTTTAAAACAAAAAATCCATATAGAAAAGGACATCAAATTATTAAAGATATGAGTGAATAAAGGGATATTCAATCTTTTGGAAAGGATGAGAAAATGAGGAAGTGTGACCAACTATACACACTTTTCCTATTGTGGAAGAGAAAAGAAAAAGGTTTCAATTGATATTGAATGAACACATTACAATACATTCAGATTTGCATTGGATGATAATTACATTGGAATAACATTGTATATTTAAAGCCTTTATTCCTATTAATAACCAAATATGGGAATGTAACTTCTGATACCTAATTTAGCAACTACATTATTTTATTAACCTAAAATATAAAACTAATATTTATTAATGTAAAAATCCAATAGTCTCATGCTTATTACATTAATCCAAACATGAGTGCAACATTACAGGGGTTTTGAACGCAACCATTCTGGATAGTTTGATGAAGAGTCTTCAGAAATCCTCCTCGGTCACTCAAGATACACCAAACTAACTACATCAATGGATCTCCTGACTGTGGAACCTAAAACCATTAGCACAACATGAGTTTTCCCACCTCCCATGCATAATGCATACATTTCCTTCAAAATTCCACATTTGTTCAAATTTTTTCTAATACCTCCTCCAATTTTTCACATGAGATGCCTTTCCTCTGAAAGTCCACATCTCCACCGAGTGTGTCTAATGCCTCCTCAAGTATTGTGGAAATAATCTCTCCTAAACTTCACAAATCACCACTGAGATGCCTTCACATGAGACACCTTTCTCTAAAATTCCACATATCCTCTTAGTGTGTCTAATGCCTCCTCAAATGATTGATAAATAAATAACCAAAAATGCCCCCTCATTGTCTCCTTAGGGATAAATAAGCCCAATCAGTCCTAACGAAAGAATTATCTCTTTAGGAAGAAACAATAAGGATGATCAATCCTAAGGAAGGAATTGTCTCCTTAGGGATAAATAATGAAGATTATTTCTAATAGATTAATTTTGTCCTTAGGGATCAATAAGGACAATCAATCGTAAGGAAAGAATTATCTTCTTAGGAATAAATAAGCATGATCAATCCTAAGGAAATCATTGTTTCCTTAGGGATAAATAATGTTGCATAATTTATAAGGAGCCCACATATATACCCCCTCCTTATGACAAACGAGAACAAGGATATGTACTTCTACCGATAAGGAGATATCCTTAAAATAAAAATGCATGTTATAACCCTAGCAAAGAGTAAAAAATACTTATTAACGAAGGAATAGATAATTGTGAAAGGATATCCACAAGTGAAAAGAGACCCTTTAACTGAAGAGATATTAGCTACAAGACATCTAATTTCAAGAGGAGTTCCTAAAAAATGACAATATATTAACGATAAAGAGGAGAAGAGAACAATTATACAGCCTTTTAGCACCCTATTACTAGGCGAAAAAGGAATTCGTTGTGACGGGTAACACACTACAAGCCCCCAAGTAGTGGTATTTGTTTAGGATATACATACACTTGTACGAAAGGAACATGTTGTAAACTCGGGATGTAAATCTCCTAAAAAAGAGAAGATCCTTGTGTAAACAAAAAAATTCATGCAACAAAAAATATCATGTGATAAATAAATACCGTATTACCAAGAGAAAGTGGATCCTTAGAATGGAAAAAGAGACTAAAAAAATGAAACCTTTCCTCCCAAGGGTGAAGGAAAGGAAAAGATAACCCACTATACACCCTAAGAGATAGATCTGTTATAATAGACATGCACTTTCATGCAAGCATAAGATTGTAACTTAGGATATAAATCTCCTGAAAAAGAGAAGATCCTTGTTTAAAACAAAAAAATCCATGCAAAAAAGGACATCACATTATTAAAGAAATGACTGAATAAAGGGATATTCAATCTTTTGGAAAGGATGAGAAAATGAGGAAGTGTCACCAACTATACACACTTTCCCTATTGTGGAAGAGAAAAGAAAAAGGTTTCAATTGATATTGAATGAACACATTACAATACATTTAGATTTGCATTAGATGATAATTACATTGGAATATCATTGGATATTTAAAGCCTTTATTCCTATTAATAAACAAATATGGGAATGTAACCTCTGATACCTAATTTAGCAACTACATTATTTTATTAACCTAAAATATAAAACTAATATTTATTAATGTAAAACTCCAACAGTCTCATGCTTATTACATTAATCCAAACATGAGTGAAACATTATAGGGGTTTTGAATGCAACCCTTCTGGATACTTTGATGAAGAGTCTTCAGCAATCCTCCTCGGTCACTCAAGATACACCAAACTAACTACATCAATGGATCTCCTGACCGTGGAACCTGAAACCATTAGCACAACATGAGTTTTTTCACCTCCCATGCATAATGACATACATTTCCTTCAAAATTCCACATTTGTTCCAAGTGTCTCTAATACCTCCTCCAATTTTTCACATGAGATGCCTTTACTCTGAAAGTCCACATCTCCACCGAGTGTGTCTAATGCCTCCTCAAGTATTGTGGAAATAATCTCTCCTCAACTTCACAAATCACCACTGAGATGCCTTCACATGAGACACCTTGCTCTAAAAGTCCACATATCCTCTTAGTGTGTCTAACGCCTCCTCAACTGATTGATAAATAAATAACCAAATATGCCCCCCCCCCCCCCCCCTCCCCCCACCCCCCCTCCTCCTTGATCCTTTAATGCACAACCATGATGCCAAGCCCCCTCTTATCTTCATGGAAAAAATATGTCAAGCCTCATCTTTTCTTCAAGGACAAATTTTCCGACCCTTGACTTTTTAAGGACACAAATAGGGTGCTTCTCATATAGTGAATTATCCTTAAGTGAGAAGCTAGATCAGGATGATAGAATCATCCCTAAGTGAATCATCCATTCATTGCCTCTAGCCTCCTGTAATATCTAACCATTAATTTTTGGACTTTAAATGAGCCAACATTTTGCTAAATCATCTTTAGGGAAAAATGAGTTATTTTCCTTTAAAGGGATATAACTTGTCCTTGCCTGTGGAAGGTCAACATAAACCCCCAACCCATAATCATCATCAATTTGGTGCTTCCTTAGCAGTAAGACCTTGTTGCTCATTTATTTTTTTAAGCTTTTTGACCAATCATGCCCTTTCTATTTCAACATAAATCTTCCCAATACAGACAATATTTACTGTTTTGATGAGCTCAATTCAGATATCCAAGTCAGATATTTCATCAATATATTGCATATTTAGGACCCTGACAATAAATCCATATACTGGAAACTGACCCAAGAGCTCCTTTGTTTTAGAGAAAAATATAAGATTGATGAGAACAAAGCTCTTCACCTGCTAACCACTCTCGTAAAATAAAACAACCATTTTTCTACCAAAATCCTTACTACTCCATAGGAAAATCCTTGTGCCATTTTAAAAAGGTCAAGTGTTTTTGCAGTGTGTATAAATGTTAGTGTGTAAGGAAAATAATACGAATGGCTTCAACCTCAGTGCACAAAATGATAGAACCTTGACAAGACAAGTGCATAAATTCTCTTAAAAATTTATTATTCTCCAAACTAAATACATACTTTCTTGACCGACGGGTTTGATGGAGATGAAAACATTGGCAGAATTGTGAAAACAACTTCAATGCCACACTTCCACTAAAATATAATGACGGGACTTTGCTAATGTTCAATTTTTAAAAGGTTTTCTAATGTTTTTGATGCGTTTCTTTTCCACGAACAAATTTGGACTCCTCAAAACTTCAAACTGAATCCGATTTTCTCCAAAAAAGTGCAATCGTGGGATTAGGTCTTAAGCCGCTAGGTAGTTACCAGTTAAAAGAATGGTTCTCCAGAAATATCCAACGGTCATTGCAAAATCCAACGTCATCTTTTTTGTGGCATTCTATCAAATTAAAATGTCTTCCCTATATGTGTTTTTGCGCCATCACTATACTCAATAAAAGGATGCCACAATAGATAGGCAGTCTCATTGCTTCCTGCAAAGCTTCAAGGCTTCATTTCTCATTGCCTTCTCATACTCCTATACGCAACACAAATTCAGGAACTCATTTTTCTATGATACCAAATATGGGAGAGAAAATAAAAATGTTTCAATTGATATTAAATGAACACATTTGAATACATTTAGATTTGCATTGGATGATAATTATATTGGATTAGTGTTGGATTTATAAAGCCATCATTCATGTTAATAACCACTTATGGGAATGTAACTTCACATTCCTAATTTAGCAACTACATTATTTTATTAAAATAAATTATAAAACTAATATTTATTAATGAAAAACTCCAACACCTATTGCTAGGTAAGGGATTTATTGGAAAAGGAAAACACACTAAGTGTCTTAAGTGAAAGGTCATTTATAATAGACATGCACTTTCAAGAAAAGAAAAGGTTGTAAACTTAGGATGTAAATCTCTTGAAAAAGAGAAGACCTTTATGTAAACAAACAAAACCATGCAAGAAAGGACACCATATTATAAAAGAATGACATCAAGAAGGGGAGGAAATGGGACCTTGGGATAGGAGAATGAAATATTATTGTCCATTGCCCCCCGCCCCCNCTGCCCCACGCGCACCCCCCCCACCCCCCCCAATTCTAGAGACAAGCAATAAGGAATACTATTATGTTTCTCACAAAATATGGTTGCATGTAAAATTGCACAACCATAAATACCAATGAGTCCCCAAAGAATAGGTTAAAGAAATGTCACATATTCAGGAGCAACATAATAGGATCTTAGATGTTATTTAGAATGATCATGAAAAAGGCGTCATTCATTGCTATGTGTCATTTGAATCATACCAATATAATTGGATTCTTGAATTTTATGTTTCAAATCATAACATTCATTAATCTTATTACAAGGAGCTTGATGATATATCCAAATAATTTTTTTTAATTTTTAATTTTTTTATGTTAACTATTTTTTGTTTGATTCTTAAAGGGGGGTTATTTAAGTTGGCATTGAAAACCTCAAAAAATATTCTCTTGCTATAATGAGAAATTAGGAGAATAATTTATAGATTTATTGGATAAATGAGAAGGTTGGAAACCTAAAGTTCCTTTGGAAAAATGTGATCTAGATTTCTCATTGGTTTTAATTCTTTGTTGCACACATCCTATACTATGTCCATCATCAAGGTTTGGAATATAAAATAAGATAAGGGTCTCTTCTTGGTGGAATTAGATTGAAATTTAAGGAGGGCGAATTAATATCCATACAAATGTTAGACTAAGGTGTTTTGTTCTCAAATTCAAAGATTTTATTTTTAATAGGGAAATTTATTGTAAAGTCCAAAGTTCCCTAATAATCATCTTGGAAAGTTGACGGTGTTGTTATTTGTATTCGAAAATGAATTGAAGAAAGAGGAGGGGATTGAAAATTTTTTTTGACTTGATTAGGATCCTTATGAGATAAGGTTAAATTTATAAAAGGGAGGACATAAAATATATTATCCTCTTGAGGATTGTTGTTATATGTGTATGGTACTGTATAATAATCAGGTTGTGTAGCACATTTTTATAACAATCATTTTTTTATTGAGTCCCATATCTTGAATGATATCAAGGATATCATCTTCTTCTTCTAAGGAAATTTCATGAAAAAATTTAAGAGAGGGAAAAGCATCACTCATTAGTGCTTCATATCTACAGAGAAGATGATTGAAATGGATAGGAGGAGAAGTTTCATTCAAGGAATTAGGAAATATATCACCATCTTCTAGCATAATAGAATCCTCTTGCACAAAGGTACTCTTATTGAGGAGATGTATTTCTAGACAATAATCTATATTATTGTATAATAGTTTATGCAAAAGAGGGAGATCATTGAGAAGAGTTTTGAGAGTATTCTCTTGCATCAATATTTCCTCATGAGGGATAGATAATTTTGGAGAGGGATCATAGAGATGTTCATAAAGGGGATTGTTGGATACCCTAAATCTTTCTATCACATTAATCAACTTCTTGTAAAAAGATAGTTTAGGTGTAGAGGAAAACTTATTAGAGATGAAGTAATCAAGGACTTCATCCATCATGTCAAAGTATTCAATACTAAATGGATCATCAAAGATAGTAAACCTTTTTACAAGGAAATCATACATTTTAAAATGTTTAATAACGTAATGCAATAAAATAAGGCATAACAGGAACTAATCTAAACACACATAAAAATAAATTTTTTATTGTTATTAACATCCAAATGTAGTGCAAAGATGAACTAGATCTATGAAACCAAGATGAAATTTTTATGTCTTTTTCATCAATGAATGTAAAAATTAAATGTAACGATGAAATGAATAGAAATCAGATCTAAAAACCAAATAAGAAGTGGAAATGTTTTAACCAACAAGATGAAAAACAAAACGTTTTTATTCTATTTAGAATTGAAACATATACACATGCAAGATCTAACCAACCAAAATAAAAGGATAATGAATGAAAGATATGGCTTCACTATATTGTATAGTATGAAGAAAGGGATCGCCTAAAGATCTAGTTTTCCCCAATTCATAATGCACATTGGAATACAAAAATACCTTAAGATAAATTAGATCAGTACCACCTAGTAAGAGATATACTAATGCAAGACTTTCACTCTCAGGGTTTTTATTCGCTTATTTCTTAGACTCAGAAAATGGGTTCATAAGAATAAGATACAATTGACTAAATTAGATAATAAATGATCTAATCAAACTAAATTTTTTTATAGAAAGTGATTAGGATAGACTTGAGTCTACCTGGAATTGAACTAGGAGAAATGAAGATTCAGATCCGAGTTCCTGATTCTCTGAATCTTTAAAATAGCTGTATCTAATAATAAGATATCCTAAGTCCTGCATTTGACTACAAACAAAATTTCACTAATATTTTTAGTGTACAAAATGGCTGAGTCATTTTCTACCAAGGATTTTCTACCATGAAAAATTGCAAATTTTTTTGTCTTAGTGCAAGGATGTCATGAAAGTTTTGAAAGTTGATTTTGAGGTCTTCTACACCTGCAAATCTAGGAAACATGTGTGTGGGTAGCTATATAGGGATTTTACTTGGCCAATACCCTCTTTTGGTGACTCTCACCTCTATGGTAGCTAGTATAACAGAGATAATGTGTTTTGTTCTGATCAATATAGAGTATGTCTAAATTTCTATGAGATAAAGTGCATAAATGCAATGTGAAGATCTACCCTAGTGTGATAAAGTAAACTCTATATGAAAATACAATAAATATGTAATTGACACCATGTAATACATATATATCTAAAGTATAAGTATGTAGATATAGAGAGAAAAAGAAACTATATCCAAATCCAAAAGGGAAGAGTACAAGCTAATCAGATCAGTCGGTGATCTTCTAGTCATCATCATAATCCTTTTGTAGCTCCATAATGATGTTGAAAATGGTTTGAATTCATGAATTCTTGATAGAATATTGGTGTAACCTTGACTTGTAAGTCCTCACTTCATTAAATGCCTTGAAATTGGGGCTCCAATCTTGTAATTTATTTCATATTACAAAAATGATGTGTGAGGCTTGGTTTTATATGAATTTGGGAGATAGTATCAAGAGAGGCAAGTGTAAATTTTAATCCTACATTAAATCACCAAGATAGGGACCCAACTTAAATTTGTGCTCAAAATACAGGGTATAGAATGACTCAGCCATTATCTACATGGCTATAGAATGACTTGGTCATTCTACACCACCTATTTTAGGCACAAATCAGAATTGTGGGTCCCATACAATTAGGAGATTGGGTATAAGATCCAATACTAATTTTGAATGTTAAGAAAAATACTGAGGCCCTAAATGGTAACATAGAACCTAGGACATGAAATGAATTTTTTGATTGGAAAAGAGATAGAGGATCACACTTGGAAATAAAGGCCTTACCTTGATTTTAAAAAGATTGGAGGCATAGAGGACCCATATTTTAATTCAGGTATTCATTGAGTACAATTATGAAGTCCTACTATGCATAGTTTAAATGCTAAACAAACTTCTCTTTAAATGATAAGTTTATAGTTATGTGAATACAATAACTTCTCTTTGAATATATTGTGAATATATATTAATTACTAATACCTCTTTTGTATACAGGTTGTTGAAATAAATATATTCAATTTTGGTATCTTATCAGCCATCTATTGTTCTACATATATATATTATAATGAAGAGTCATGAAGATGATAAATTGTGACTCATTAATGAGTCATGTATTATTATCTTTGTGACCCTTGGTAACAAACGTAGTGAATGATAATAGAGTTGATTAGTATTTGCATGTCCATCCTTATCAACTACTATCGATAACTTACAGTAACCCAAGTATTAATATCAATAAGTATATCGACCATCTATATTTCAAGATACTGATTCAATATGAATCGAGTATTGTCATCAATATCGATTCAATATCGGTCGAGTATTATTATTAATACCAATTCAATGACCAAATTGACATCTTTTATAACCTTGTTGAGTCATAAAACTTTTAAATTTCAAATACCATTGTTGGTGGGCTTGTTTCATCCCATACAAGCTCTTCTTCAACCTACACACTAAGCCCTCCTTACCTTTGGCCTCATATCTTTGTGATTTCTATATATAAATGTGTTCCTCCAAATCTCCATGGAAAAAAGTTGTCTTAACATCAAATTGTTCTGGATGAAATTATTTTGTAGCCATGTGACTTAGAATAGTTTGAATTGAATTCATTTTAACAACATGAGAAAATATTTTATGAAAACCAATACCTTTTTTTGTGAAAAACCTTTTACCACAAGTCTATCCTTATGTCTTTTCTTTCCTCTGTGCTCTTCCTTTAACTGATTAACCCATTTGTTAGGAAATTATCTTTTATCTTCAGGTAATTCAATTGATTCCTAGGTTTGATTTTGTATCAAGGAATCCATTTCCTCTTTCATTAATTGCTCCCACTTCTTTCTGGTTTTAGCCAACATTGCTTTTGCATAATGTTCTAGTTAACCTAAATCAATTAATAATATATAGTGCAATGAAGGGGAATATCATTCAGCAGATCTCTACTTATCTTTGAAGATCATACTGAAGTTTGAGGGACTTGTGGTTTTGTTTGTTCAATATTCTTTGGTATTATTGGTACTACAGTTTTCAAGGCTTCATCAAGCATGATGTGTTATGTGTGTTCCTTTTCTTTCTTCTTTACATATATCTGATCCTTGTACATGACTCTTTCATTGAATATGACATCTCTACTCATAGTGATTTTGTGATTCTAAAAATCCAATAAATGATAACCAAAATTATTGACTCCATATCAAATTACAGTACACTTATTATATTTTACCTCAACCTTTGATCTATTTTCTGTATCAATATGGATAAATGCTTCACAACCAATTTTTTTATAGAAAAGAGTAATTTACCATTTTTCTTGTACAAGCCTCCTTTGGAATACCACCATGTAAAGAACCTGAAGGCCCTCTATTTATTAAGTAAATCAATATATCTACAATATTTTCCCAAAATTGTAAGGGCAATCTTGCATGCAATCTCCTACTCCTTGAATTCTCCATGATTGTTTTATTCATCATTTTAGACATGCCATTTTATTATGGTATTATAGGAATTGTATTTTGTCTACAAATCCCACGGTATGAAAAATAATTGTCAAACTCTATGTTTTAGTACTCACCTCCATTATCTAATATGAGAAACCTCAACTTGATTCCCGTCTCATTCTCAAGCAAAGCTTTATATTTCTTAAAGATTTCAAATACATCACACTTTCTAGGAATTAAATAAATCCATTTTTTTTTTAGTCTCATCAATAATAAAAGTAAAATAATAATAAGAGCCACCAAGAGATGATACCTAATATGCCCCCCATATATCTGAGTTGACAAGCTCTAACTTTGCACTATTCTTGTCCTTCCCAACTCTTAGAAATATGACTCTCTTTCATTTTCATAAACACAATTATTAAAAAAATCTAAATCAACTTGTTTCAAACCTAGAAATTAATTCTTACAATGGAGAATCATCATCCCCTTTTCACTCATGGGCTCAAGTCAATTGTTCCATAGAGTTATACATGTTCCTATAGAAATTAGGGAAGTAGAATAATCAATATTACCAATACATAAATACAAAGTACCTACCTTCCCCCAGGTTTTTTTCATTATAAATAAGCCTTTAGTAAACTTCCATGAATTATTTGTGAGTATGATTGTACACCATTCATTTCCTAATTGTTCTACTGATATTAATTTTCTTCTCAAATAAGGAACATGCCTCACCTCTTACATCACCCATTGATCCCCATTTGGTAATTTTATCTGTATGTTTCCCTTTCCAATAATTTTGCATGGTTTATCATCACCTAAATAAACCTATCCAAAATCACCATGAACATGGTGTAAAAGATATTTTCTATGGGGTATGACATGAAAAAAATCCCCCAAGTCTAACACCCAAGAATTATGAATATTATCCACAGAAAGAATTAAAGCATCTCGTAACACATCTCCTGCTACATTTACATCCTTATTATTTTCTTTTTGGCCATCCCCTATTTTCTCTTTTGAGATGAACAATATTTTTTTAGATGTCCATTCTTTCCACAATCTCGTCACTCCACATTTACCCTGGATTTGGATCTACCCTTTTTAGATTTTTGATGATTACCTATGCTCTTTCATCTTTCCCTCTATCATCCCCTATTCTAACTAGTCAAAGCATTACCTGATGTTTCAACTGTATCTTTCTATCACATTTACTTGCTAAGGATAATACCAGCAACATCATCAAACTTTAAAGCATTTGAACTAAAGAAAATATTCCTTACAACCATGATCAAGATATTATAGATTTTATAAAATAAGCATAAAATTAATAGAGCCCT
>MU223881.1:2690318-2702976 GCA_018584345.1 Thuja plicata | reverse complement strand
TTAACCATGTTAAACTCATTAAAATAATAAGTAATAGACCCACCTTCTACCATATTTATATTAAATAAATGTTTCATAGGAAATGTCTTATTTGAGGGTGATCATTTCTCATATAGCTTTTCTAATGCTTTCATTAGGCACTCAATTGTTGTTTCTTTTTCACTAGTAAAATCCACCAAAAATGACATGTATAATTATATTGTTCCTAGTGCCTTCCTATCAAGAACATCGTATTGTTTATATGACATAGTTGTCCACTTCTTTGTTTTTCCACCCAACAGTATGTATAGATCCTTCTAATATAGATAATCTTCTATTTGCATCTTTCATAGTTGATAGTTTTGGTTGTTAAACATATCAACCTGAAGTCTTCCTTCCTTTTCCAGTTCTCCAATTTAATATATAAATTTCTTCTAAATTGATAAAAAAAATACACTAGTCTGATACCATTTGTTAGGGTTTTGATAGATATAAGAACTAACTAATAGATAATACAGATATCAGAAAGATAAAAATACAATAACATAGAGATTTAACATGGTTCACTCAATATGGGCTACATCCTCTAGAGCAAAAATCATCCACTTATTTTATTATCTAGCAAAGAGGAAATTAAAATATGATGATTTCCACATCACACAACCACTTATTTATCAAGCTTTTTTTGAGGTGGCTAACAAAGTTGGTTACTGCGATGAGGATACATGACGAGTGTACACCATTTGCATGATCAGTCACCACATACCCACAAATTGGATGTGTATATTTTGGTTTGAAAGTGTGTTCTTAGACACAGCTTATTAGTTTATTGATGATGAATTATCATTTGGAATAATTTTCTTTTGGCATTAATCATGCTTCTCGATGTATGACATTAAAAAGCACATTTTATTTTCTTTATTACTATTTGATTTTATAAGTATATTTTTAAATACAAATTTTGTTTATTTCAAAGAAAAAAACACATAATTTGATTTATTATTATTATTATTATTATTATTATTATTTGATTAGTTTTAAGAACAATTTTTTTTATTTCAACATTTAATTTTCTTTATTAGTATTATATTTTATAAGTTTTAAATGCAAAGGTTTTTTGTTTTTAAATCCTATCCACTATACATTAGAAAGGAAATGTTTTATTTTTTTTTAAATTTTTTTTTTTTTTTTTTTTCATTCAAAATAGAAATCCTATCAAACTATGGTCTATTTAAACATGGGTGGAGTTCGTATTTGCACAATGTCTTGAAATTTTGGTGAATGTCAAAGACACCATGCTTTAACTTATATCTTGCATAATTTTCATTGGTACATTTCTCTACAATTCTTTTCAAAAATTAACAAGTCATTCGTATATAAATTTGTGACATACAATTTTCTAACTACCATAGGTTGTTGTGTGTCATTTAAAGAAAGAAAATATCTCAGTAAACATTGTTAGTAATGCTTGATCTATTGAATTTTTAGCGTAATAGTCATCTAGATATACATATAGGTGTCTTTCCATTTTGTAAACCTTATGCAGAACGATGTCGCATAAAATAATTTAATTTTTGGTTTAAAATTATTCTTAAGGATTGTGAATGTGGTCGGATTGTGGAAACATCAATAGTGATCAATTAATTGATCACTTTACTTTTGTAACTATTATGAACCAATACCGACTTTCAAATTTTGCAAGAATTGACTTTGCTTAAATCGGTCAGTATGTACTGTGAAATTAGTCTATATTGTGAGATCGGTCTCTATAGTGAGAACGAGGAAGGGTGTTGTACTACACGCAATTTAGACGCGAATTAGGAGCGGTACACTTGCATATCATGCACAAAATTAGCAGGGTTAATTTAAAGCCTGTACATGTAAGGAGGAATAAGTAATCCATCCAACACTTCTTACATGGCAGGTCAGAGGGAATCATGGAAAAGACGACGTACAAAATCCTAGATGTCAACTGAATGACAATATGCAAAGAAATAAAGATTCGAATGATAAAGGTAAATCACACGTCGAAGAACTACTAATGGAAAGCACCACAAAAGGGAAGGCGCATATGAGACCTCAAGTCCCAGGAAAAAAGAATAAGCAAAACAATGACCCCATTACAACAGACTTGATGACCGGAGAAAATACCATTGGCACAGAATGCAGAAATTGGTGGATGACCACATTTTGAAGAAAGCTCTATGTAATGCTTCCGTAGACAACGTGGTCTAGTTGCCATTTTTCATCTCCAAGCAGCTCGAGCTTTTCTTGCACCTTATGGTGGTGCAATATAATAGAGTGAAAGAAGAATCTGCTATTGTGTATAATGGTTGCTAGGTTATGATTTAGTACCGACCTATTATTTCACTAGGGTGATGGGTATCTCTTCTTTAGGGCACTATGTTGGAAAGCCTAAATAGGTCAAGCTGAACACAAAATGTTTTTATAGCTTGCATGTAGGAAAGATATCATGATCGAAGAAATGGAGTATTCAAAATTTAAGTAGGAACAAAGGCTTGAAAAAGTTTAGTTGTTTTTTTTTGTTTTTTTGTTTTTGCAAATACGTGACTTAGAATTGTATAAGGTAGATTTGTTGAAGTGTTGTTTCTATCAAACATGATATTTTTTAATTTTGGATTATATGCTTAATTTGAAGGTAGGGATAACATATAATTGGGAATTAGGGTTACATGATCGTATTCATGAGATTCTCATCCTTCATCACAAAGGCATTTTGTATGGCTCAGCATGTGATCATGTTATCTTGATGCTATTTATGCATAGGTATGTTTAGAAAAATGTGGAAAGGTCCATCACGTCACTCAAATAGAGTCAGATAACCAACTCCCTTTTATTGGGCACATCCTCGTGTACAGGTGGAAAGGAAGCTTGTCAACTTAGTTTAGTGCACTATGATGAATGAACTATAATGTTCAACCTACCAGCCTATTGACTAGACCATCAGGAACCAACCAACATAGTGATATGTCAATTATTACAATGTCATCCTCATATAATGAGTAAAGTTCCTCAAATAGTGCCAGCTTGAGTTGCAAGGATTAAGAAGTAGAGGCATACTCAATGTCGCAAGACCACAAAATTTTCAAGCCAACACTATTACATAATGTTTCTTTGAAACCTTCCTTACTTTCACCTATAGCTCATTTGGTGGAGACAAATACAATGATGTTAACCACACCTATAGGCGTACAAGAAGCCATACTAATGGTCAACCTCACATAGTGGAAGGGCCCAACAACCACATTCATGACAGTCACCAGCATTGGGAAAAGTACTAGAATATCAAGTGCTAAGTAGGTGCTAACCCACTAAGTGCCAATATGATAATTATCTACCATATAGAATATTTCATTGTGGCTACATCATTCCAACAAGGTGAAGTAAGGGTGAATGATTGGTTGATGAAGTTCGAGGAAACACCTTCCTCCCCTTCATCACCATCACCTGGTCTCTTATGTGACTTAGAGTTCAATGAAAGAGGGTTAGAAGGGAAAGAATCAATTGCCAAAGACATGCCCATGTGTGTGGAGTTGAAGTTGGCCAAGATTCGGTAGCCTGGTAGGCAAGAGGTCATGGGGGTCATACTGTCGATTGTGGCTAAGGCCAAGGCTAAAGGTATTGTGTTAGGAGGAGAAAAGGGCAACCAACGCACACATATTAGATTTTCCATGTCATATTCCAATCATTCCTTGGGTTCATTACAAAAGTATTTTGGCGAATTAGTATAAATTGCCATGGTCAATAAAGATTTAACAAATTTCTTTGGGAAATAAAAACATTCGATTTTCCTATAATTTATGCAAGAAAGTTGCTACAAGGAGTTGTCACTGTGCTTTTGGTCTTACGGTTGGCCAATTAGTGAACATGACATCTAGTAGACCCCACCATTGTAGGTGAACATGGTTAGGATTTTTCAATGTTGCATGGTATCGAGTCATAATTTAGTGATGCCTTTTATGAGAAGTGCGATGCCCCCTTCTATACTAAGATTTAATAATCAATAATAATAATAATATAAATACAAGACAAATGAGTATTAAATATTGTGAAGTCTCTAAAGACACAAAAGTTAGATAATAAATTTAAGAACCAATCAAGAAGAAGAACTCATGGTGTGTGATAATCCCATAAATTCTCCTGAGGCTGAATGTTATTGGCATATCTCTTTGAAAAGAAAGAGGGAAAAAAATGAAAAAATATTTATAGAACTCTAGTGCTTTGCAAGTAAATGTTAGCGTACATCCTTCTAGGTTGTCTTTAAGGTTTCTATACTGTAATTTTACCACTCCTTTCAAGCTGCATTTATTGTGGGAGTTACTAAGTTTTTTTCAATAGTCACAACCCGCTTTGGCACAACAATTGTTACGGGTACTGAAGCATTGGCTCTAGGTGATCATGTATGCTTCAATTAAAAGAGCCCAAAATTTTTTCCCAAGGTATTTCATGAGGTAAGGTCTCTTCCACATATTATGTTGTTTTTCCTTTGCCATATTTTGATAAGGCATGTCACTGGCTTGTTAAAATTACTTTAATTGGTTATTTTATTGGTCATGTTCCTTCTAAAAGTGGGCTATGAGATTGGGTCACCAAGAATTGGCTCCCTCATAGGGTCATCCTTGATGGTATTCAAAATTTGAATGATGGTTTTTTCCTATTCTATTTTGGGAACCCCACTCATATGGCTGGTGTTCTAAAAAATACCCTTCGTTCGTTCATTCCTTGCTTCTTGTTTTTCAACCATGGTGTCAAGACTTTACTCTCTCTGATGAAAAAAAATATTCAATTCCCTATATGGATATAATTGACTATTTTTTCCCTTTCGTTGCTGGCCATTTTTACAAAAATATTGCCTAGACTTTAGGTAGGGTAGTCTATTTGGAGCCTAAGTGTTTTTTCACTCTCACCCTTAGAAAAGCATTTGTGTTGAAATTAATTTAGCCCAAGAGCTCAAGGAGACAATCACAATCTAGATTAGTGGGAAATTATTTTCTCATTGTCTCATGTATCTCAATTTTCCCAATACATGTTTCCATTTTCAGTTCACAGACCATATAATTAAGGATTGCCCTTTATTTGTACATGGGACTAAGCCTCCTCCCAAGGAGTCTATCACTTCTTATAGAATCAAAAGTAGTAATGGAAATGGAAGTTGGACAAATTTAGTTTGTTAGGGAAATAATCCTTCAACTTCTCAGCCTAAACCATACTCACCTGCTTCAGCTTCACCATCAAAGGATTCTCTGCCTTTCATAGCTTCCAAGACAATCTCCCCTTCGTGGGTTATTTCAAACCCTAGTTTACAAGGGAAGTCAAAATTTTCCAATGTTTCTTCCACCATTTTACTTTGTCCTATTTTGGACTCTTGGACTGCACAAATAGATTCATTGGTTTTTGACTGTGTGGTTCCCTTGCGTCGCCACTCTCTTTGCTCTTCCAGGAGAGGATATTGATGACGACGGACTAGATAAAAGGCAAGTGATCCTAAGGGATCTTTACCCTATTTTCCCTTCAAGTTCAAATTTATTGCATAATATCTTCTCCTCTCTTGAGGAGAAGGACAATATTCATGATGGTTTCCAATGCTTTTTATTGTTCAGGGTCTTACAAACCTCTCTCAAAAATATTTATTTTCAGACTTTTTTCATAGCTTTCCTCAAATTGGTGTATTTGGTCTTCAGGAGATTAAGGATTTTGGTATTTTTTCTTGCTACAACATGTGTCATTTGGCCACATAGTTTGTATTTTTCATCCAACCATGAAGATGGAAGAGGCCGGGGTGGTTACCATTTTTGTGCCACACTTGAAGAATCCAATTGTTAATCATGGTGAGGACTGCATGCATAGATTGGTTTTGATTCTCCTTAAAAGGTATAATTCATATTTATGCCCCAAATGATGTTGTAGAAAGAATGTACCTTTGGAATTGGATAGCCGATTCATTACCTCCAAGTGCTTGGGTTCTCTGTGGTGACTTCAATATAGTTCTGGTGGGTTCAGATAAGGATGTAACTTCACCATTCAATTGGACAGTTGGTGAGCATGGGGCCTAGTTGTACACACATAAAAAATTAGGCCCTTTTATCCTAATATCAACTGCCATGTTTCACATGTATTTTGGCATAGTTGGAGTAATTTTAGGGCTGGTTCTAATAGGGTATTAAAACACATTAATTGTGCNGCCAGGATCTCCTCTTTTTATTTTTTTTCCTTTTAGGACAAATTAGTCTTTTCCAATTTCACCCTTGTCTAATCTCTCTCCTTCAAGCCACTTTCCCATTAAATTTTCAATTGAATGGTGTAATGCTTTGCCGCGTCCCTCTTGCACTCAATTTTTTTAAATACCTCACTTCTAAATCATTCACCTACTCTAGCCCACATTTATACAATTTTGAATTTATAATTATGACCCACTCAACCCTCAGGTTGGCTTTTGTAGTAGAATGATGTTATTCTTCAACCCACTAAATTACTCCATTTTTATGGGAAAGAACTAGCTCAACTTGGTCAGCATTTGTGTGATCAAACCACTAAGGAATTTCGTGCAATGGTCAAAATCTTGGAAGCTCACCCCTTCCCAACAAAATTATAGTTCAAGACATAAACTCTTCTTCATCAAAAGTGGGTTTCTGGTTGTTATGTAGCTAGAGCTTCTAATATTAAGGCATGTTTGCACTATCTAAAAGTGAGAGACTTGGCTAGTAAGGAGTTCTTCCCCTATCTTATCCCTAGACATTCCTATCTAGGAATTAAAAGGATTAGAGAGGAATCTTAAGTTCTTACTAAAATTCCAAATATACTTTAGGCCTTTGTCAATCATTACAATAATTTTTTCACTTGTCAAACTCCTCAAGCCACTCAATAAGTCCTCAAGGATTATATTTTACTCATTTCTTTTTTCTTTTTAGCCTCCCAAAAGGCCTTCTATAACCAAACCTTTTCTATTCAAGACCTTAAGGAGGTGACTTTCTCCATGGCTAATGATGAATCCATAGGATGTGATGGCTTCTCTTCTAAATTTGATAAAGATCTTTCAAATTGTGTTGAGTCAAAGCTTCATCATGTTTATCTTGAAGCATTTTAAAATGGTTCCTTAGGAGAAGCAATAATCAAAGAAAATATAATGTTCATATCTAAGTCTGGTGATTCTGAAGACATATCTAGTTAGCGCCTAGTTACCTTGCTATATGTATCCTATAAAACAATCATCAAGGCAATTGATCTAAAAATTATCCATCTCCTTCCTCAGATTGTTCACCTTGAGCAGATAGGTTTTATATAATATAGGTTTATATTGGATACCATTAGAGTTTCCTAGGTGGGTATGGAATGGGCTTGACAATCCAATCAAAATGTCACTTTGCTGAAAATTAATTTTGCAAAAGAATATGGCTATATTGAGTGGCCTTTTATTCTAGCTTTGTTAAAAGCTCTTGGCATGGGCTTGCGTGGGTCAATTCACCAAGGATTCCCTTTGGTACCTTAATTATAAGTGCTTGATGCCAAGGAATTTGGCTATTTTCTTGCCTATGATGTCTCTTCTTGATGGGTTCAAGGAATTTCTCTTCCTATTTTGAATGCCCAACTTGTTAATGATCACTTTGTAGATCATTCCCTCCACACTTGCATTGAATATAGAGAGAATGTCTGAAATGATCTTCAATTCCTTAACACCTTCTATTTGGTGTTTGGTTTAGTCATCCAATCATATAAAATTTTTTTTTATCCTCAGTCATTCCTACCTGCCCCATAATGGATTCTCCAGTATAAATGGAAATGGATCCACCATGGCCTGGTTTTCCACTTTTTAGGCATCCCATTTTTCTTTCATGGTTCAACCACAGAGCTTTGGAATGTTTTCCTCTCCAAAATTGAAACTAAATTGGCTTCCTAGTTGACCAAACCCTTTTCCCTGGATAGGAAGTTTCAAATCTATTTCAAAGTTCTCACATCCATGCATGTATATTACTCTTCTTGTTGATCTCCTTCTAAAGTGGCATAAAATAGGCTCAAGAGGTTGCTGTGATATTTTTATACATTTTAGATATAGAGAAACATGGTTTTAACCGAGTATCTAGAGATAATTGTTGCTTTGCTAAGCATTCTGGTGGTCTCAACCTCATTTCCACCCATAATTAGGGCCAAGCCCTTTGTATCAAATGGGTTGTTCCACATGTATTAGGAAATGAGGCTTGGAAGTTTCTTCTTCATCACCGCACCTCTTCTGGGTTTCCTTTATATAGACAAACATGGAAAGAAATTGGCTTCCAAACTCTTTTGATTAGGACAAAAGTAGCTCAAATCCAGGGTTCTTTAATAAAAAAAAAGTATTTTTTGGCATTGGACGTAGCTAAAACCATGGCTGTGATGAAATGGACAAGGATTCAAAGATGGCTTGTATTTCAACCAGCACAATAGCTAGGAAGATGCTTATGCTCAATTTTACCTTACATGACAGGATCAAAACACCTTTGAATTGATTGTCTCTCTTGGTGTAGGAGCACCTTAGGGTCCTAGTACAGATCAGGTATTAAAATATTGGCTTGTAGGTGGTTCTAGCCAACCACAAATGAATAATGACTATGATAAAGTCACAAGGTGTGTGAGAGTGTCATGTAAATAGGATTTTTTAGTTTCATGTCTGTGTTTTAGTCCAAAAGGTCCTAACTAGTATGTTTTTACATTAAGAGCTAAGAGAGTCAAAGTTGGTCAAAATGTGGACCAGACTCCAAAATGAGTGGTAAGATGCTAGATGAGGTCTAGCCATGGTTTTGGACCAAATATGTTGGTTTTTAATCAAACTATGCTAGCTAGGAATAATGAAGAGGCAAAATTGCAAAAATTGCAAAAGTTGCTCATGACAACTTTCCTAAAAAGTTGAAAAAGGACATAAAAGAGGTAAGACCCTGATCTTAGGGTCTGAAAATGTGTGGGAGGGATATATAACCCTAAGTAAACTCTAATTTAAGGGTTGGTCTTCAGATTGTATAGATTGTTTTGGAGAAAGGAAGTAATTTACTCATTTTTGTAACATAGAGACATTTTTGAGCCTTCATCCACACTAACATGGATTGAATGGTGAACTTTTATGCATTGAAAGTGTATTTATTTTTATGTATATACCTTTTGTGGTCTTGGTTTTAAAAATTTTAACATTTCTTTAGCATTTTGTAAATTCTTTTAGTTTGACAAGTTTGTTATCCTGAATAGAGCTAGTTATGTATAAATGGCTCCTTCTTGAATTCCAACAGTTGAATCTCTATGTCCACTTGGAATCAATAAGGGAACTCTGTATACTATGTAAATATTATTTTTTGGTTCTTTTTTAGCATGGGAGCTAATTTTACCAGCAAGCCCTAGGCGAGTCCATGGTTACCTGCTTAGGAGCTTGTAGAGGTTAAAATAATGGTTAGATGGATTGGTGTGTACCAATCCCATGTTGGGAAGTCTAGGGGAATATATCCAGGTCATGTTGTTGAGAGGAAAGGAGTAGATGAGTCCATCTGACTACATTTTGGGCCCTTAAAAATAAGGGTTTATTGAAAGTATAGTGTATAGATGCTTGGGGAAATCAAAACCTATAAAATATTGATGCCTAGGTTGACCTATGAAAGAATCCAAAGCTTCTTCGGTGGCTTGTTAAGGAAATTTTGGAGAAAATCCAAGTTTTTACCAATTTAGGAGGCCTAATTGAGCAAAAAGGCTACAAGGCCTAAAATATAGGGAATAAAGAACTTGATTTAAAAGCCCAGGAAATATTGGCGGAAGGGGTTCTAAAACCTCTTAGAAAGGATGGAGAAAGACGATGGACACCTAATACCATACCAGAGAAGGATTGAGACATAGATTGCTTGGATAATACCCATGAGTGCCTAGAAGCTTGTGAAGGAGTGAAGAGAGTTTCAAGTTGATTGGAAAGATTTAGTGGAGTAGAGGATTAATAGAAGTATCCTCTAGTTTGGGTAAAGATAAATTACCCTAGGAAGCCTAAGAAAGAGCCTTAGGAAGAGAAAGAGAGCCCTTGAAGTGGATTCTCCCCATCAAAGTGGTATTAGAGCCATTGAAAGGCTTGGGAATAGTGCAGTGTATGTCAGAGGTGAGTGAATCAATAGGAGAGAGAACTGTGGTGACAAATGTAGAATTGGCAAGGGACTTCATAGAGAAGAAAGAGAGGAATATACTTCTAGAGGAAGCTATGGAGGAAATCAAGAAAAGAGTAGTAGAAGTTACAAAGACTTCATATAATTGAAGGAGCAGTTAGAGGATGATAAAGGTAAGGGAAAATCACAAAAAAAAGAAGATGTAGAACAAGAACCAGATCCACCATTACCAAAAGAACCTTTCCTCAAAGCTCTCAAAGCATTTAGTGGTAAGGAACTTGAAGGTATCCATATGTTCATTGGCAGAATGGATGCAAAACTAGTTATGGAATGGATTGAAGGTATGGAGAATCACTTCGAATGTGATGGTATTACAAAGGCCTAAAAAGTAAAGGTAACCAAATCTAGGTTGAGGGGACAAGCCCTAACTTGGTGGAAGTTTCTACAAGAAGAAAGAGAGAGAAGGGAAAAGGTCTATAGTGAATTGGAAGGCTATGGTGACTAAGTTCAAAGTAAGCTATCTATCAGATGATTATGAAATTCAACTATACAAAAAGTGACAAAATCTCAGGCAAAAGAAGATGGATATTGCCTCTTATACAGAGGAGTTTCAAAAGTTATGTCTTAGGTCCAAGATACATGAGGAGGAAAGTATCAGAGTGGAAAGATATCTAAATGGGCTTAGATGGAGAATTCAAGAAGAAATAAGTCTCTTTAATCTCACTACTGTCCATGGTTGTGTACAAATGGTCCTCAAGGTGGAGGAAAGGAACAAGAAGAAACAAGAATCTAACTCTAGAGGCAGAGGGAGAGGCTGAAACTTTAGAGGTGGACATAGAGGAGGTTCTAGTGGCAGAAGGAATGAACATATAAGTCAAGGGGAATCCAAGTTGATTGAAGAAGTAAGTGAGTCAAGAAAAAGAGGTAGCTATGGCATAGGTAAGAGTTTCAATAGTGGTGGAAGAGGTAGGACTAGTAGTTTTAGCAGAGGTTCATACTTTTCTAGTGGGTCTGTGCAGGATCATAGTATGCCAAAAAGTGGCGATGTAAAAAAATAAGTTTTTCACTCGTCCAAAAGTGCACCCAAAAGTTTGTTAACTTTTGAGTAGGCCTGGGTGTCAGTACACCTGGCCAAGCCAAAAGCCAAATAATTATCTAATGTCTGATAATATCTAATGTACAATAATATCTGATGTCTGATAATATCTGATGTCCAATAATATCAAATGCCTGATAATATCAGATGTCTGATATTCATCAGTCATAATATATTGTTGCTCACGGTTGTGTTCAAAATTTTCATTGTGAAAATGTTGAACAAGCGAAAAGCCGAGCCCCTAAAATCATATATATGCTACCTATCTGATATCAGATTTGCTACAGTAGACAAGGTAAGTGAAATTTGGTAGTTTCACTCTTGTTTTTGTTTTTGCATTCAAATCTATTGTTTTTTTTTTTAAAACTAGGTTTTATATGATATTGTGTATTTTTTAAAAAAATTGATTATAAACTAGAGTTGAAATTGATATTGTTTATTGTATTTTGTTTTTGAATTAGACATGGATTTAGACCAATCTGAAAACCCTCCCTCTCAGTCCGCGAACAATCCAGACACACCTCAAAACAATCCCCCACCTTTAGAAGACCATCCGTTCACAAACCCTCGACCAATACAGGATCTCATAGGAGATGATCTAAATCAGCTTAGAGGATATCATAACACATATGCGAATATCCCCACCTTTCGTCCCATGTTTTCCATGCTGAACTCTATTATTGAGAGCATGGAGAAACTCACAGAACAACACAATGTTGCACTTCTTTGCCGTGAATCCATGCATGCCCAATTTGATGATGGGCTTGACTACGATCAAGTTATGGATCTAAACATAACAAAACATGAAATTTGTAACATTTTTGTTTATCCCAAAACCAGTTTGAAAGTGAACCCTAAAAAAACCAAGTTGTCAATTAAATGGTGTACCAATGATGCAATACGTGACAAATTTTGGGATTGCTAGTGGATGGTTTTTGATAGACCACCCCACAACAATTTGGATGTCCCATTCTATTTCATTCAAAAATTATATGTTGAATTTGTGCTCAGTCACAAAGTCAATTACTGGAGCATGAGACAGAACCAAGGCATAGGCTTATGTGCTCCCTAGGATAGGCCTAGGGCATAGTGGGTGAAATCTCACACATATGTCCCCCCTCATGAGATTTAACCACCTCCCACTGTACAAAATCCTAACATTATTGCCGAGGCTAGCTCAAAGACTATTCAAGCCATTCATGCCTTGAGTGATCTACTCATTAGGAAGAGTGAGAAATTGTTGCCTCCTCATACTGATGCTTCTGTCCCTTCCACATCCTCCATGAGCTCACATGTTTGTGTGCCTCATACTTGTGTTATGTGCAATAATATGTGCTTGGGTTCCCTGAATGATAGTGATGCATATAACTATGTGTTCAAGGTGGACGATACTACACAACACACTATAAGAATTGAAGCACCCCATGGAGATGTGCATTAGGGGCATACAGAGCCATGGAAT
>MU223881.1:2639728-2651903 GCA_018584345.1 Thuja plicata | reverse complement strand
ACACTTTGCAAAATGGTTTGTTGTTTAAGGACAATCAATTATGTGTTCCAAGAGGTTCAATGAGAGAGAATCTGATACAAGAAAAACACAATGGATGTTTGAGTGGACATTTTGGATTGAACAAGACTCTAGAATTAGTAAGTAGATACTATTACTGGCCGAAGATGCAGAAAGATGTAAGAAGATATGTAGAGCAATGCACAATTTGTCAAAAGGCAAAAGGAATCTCTACAAATGCTGGATTATATCAACCATTACCCATACCAGATAGACCTTGGGAATTTCTGAGTATGGATTTTACTGTGGGGTTACCTAGGACAAAGACTGGTTATGATAGTATTTTTGTTGTGGTAGATAGATTCAGTAAAATGAGTCATTTTATACCTTGTAAGACCACAAATGATGCTATTCATATAGCTCATCTATTTTTCAAAGACATAGTAAGAATTCAAGGTTTGCCAGTAAACATAGTGTCTGATAGAGATGTAAAATTCATGGGTCATTTTTGGAAAACTTTATGGAGAAGATTGGGAACTAATCTGTCACACAGTTCTGCTTATCATCCTCAAACAGATGGTCAGACCAAAGTTGTCAATAGAGTGTTGGGAAATTTTCTTAGATGCTTGACAAAGGAATATGGGCAAGCATGGGATCAAGTGTTACCACAAGAAAATTTTTCTTATAATGACAGTGTTAACAGAACTACAGGAAAGAGCCCATTTCAGATTGTCTATGGAATACATCCAAGAGGAGTTTGTGAACTCAGAGAGCTAAAAGGACAAGGAGTAGTAAGTGGACATGCTGATGATTTTGCACAGTCCATGAAGGAGATACATGATCAAGTAAAGAAGAATCTGATTGAGTCAAATCAGAAATTGAAAGAGAAAGTAGATGAAGGTAGGAGAGAAGTTCAATTTCAACTTGGAGATCTGGTCATGGTACATTTGAACAAAGCCAGATTACAGAAGGGGATACCTACTAAGTTACAAATGAGGAGGATAGGTCCCTGCAAAATATTGGAGAAATATGGGCAGAATGCCTATAAAATTGATTTACCTAACCATTTAGATATATCACCTATTTTTAATGTGCAGGATTTGATTCCATCTAGAGGACCAATGATACCTGAGAGCATTCAGTAGAAGGAGATAGGAAAAGATGTTCAAGACATACAGGTCAAGCCTAAGTTCAAGTTGCAGGCAGAGAAAATTTTGGATTTAAGAGTTCAGAAGACAACTAGGTGCAGGGTATACAGAGAATACCTAGTGAAATGGTCAGGGTTACCAGAAGTAGAAGCTACATGGTTGGATGAGGTAGAATGTAGTAGACATGGAATTAGTTCAGCATTGCTGCCGACTAATTCAAGCTAAAAAAAATTTCCATCTTAGAGAGGGGGGAGTATGGTGCAGAGCACCCTAGGGTTTAGCTCAAAACCCTAGCCCCAGCAATTTGAACAGTTTCGATAAAGGTTTCATAACGAGCAAGTCATGTTCAGTCTAGTCTCAAAGTCGCAAATCCAGAAGAGAGCAGAAAAGTAATGCATCGCACACTCACGAGCTAGTTATAAGTTAAGTCTCTTAGTGGGCGAGTGCGCGATGAGGAATTCAATCGCTCAGTCGCCGAAGACAAACAGTGAGTCATGGTGTGCGAGTGAGCGACACCCTATGCATTGCGAGATCACGGTTGAAATGGCAGTTAAAAGAAAAGCATGGCGAGCGCGCGACTACGGTGTATTTCCCAGTCGCAAGGCAAAGGTCAGCTCAGAGAAACGCATAACGGATACACGACGAGTGCTAATCGCTCGGTCGCAGATGAAAAGAGCAGTTCATGTTATGAATGGCGAGTACGCGACACGAGCTCATCACTCGGTCGCAAAGAAAGTAGCAGCTCGGGATGAAGAGGTGCGAGTGCACGACTAATGTGCATCGCCGACTCGCAGAGCAAGGAGTAGCTCGAGGAAAAGCAGTGCGGGTATGCGACTTGAGTTCATCGCTCAGTCGCAAAGCAAATGAAAGCTCAGATAAATGCATAGCAGGTGTGTGATAAAGAGACATCGCTCAGTCGCAAGGTAAAAGCCAAGACAGATCAAGTCATAGCGAGAGTGCGACGAGCAGGTAGTCGCTCAGTCACAGACCAAGACATGAAAGGGTAATTTTCATTCACGACTATGCGATAAAGAACAGAACAGTCAAGTGATCAACGTACTGACGTGTCAACTAGAGAAGACATTGAAAAGTCTTAACCGTCAAACAGAAAAGGGAATGACATGAAGGAAAAGAGCCATATATAGTGTCGACCATGTAGAGAAAGGTGATGACAGATTACAGAGGAAAATGAAGAACGAAGAACAGCTGGAAGGCTGAGATCGACAGGTAACCACCAGGGTTACGAAATCAAGGAGAAGCCAGGGATAAAATAGAGGAGGAGAATCTGTAGAAAGGTGGTGAAAAGAGTTAGTTAGTAACAGAGAATTTCTGTTCTTGACAGAGCAGACTAGCAGAAAGTTGTAATCTACTGTATTATCAATAAAGAGAAGTTTGTCTAAATTTTGTTTGTTCTTTTGTTCTGAGAAGACTTCTGTAAAGTGCTGTTTTGTTTCTGTTAAGTAATATGGGTGCTTGTTGACTCTGATAATCTGTTCCATGGATTGTGACAGTCAAGAAGCATCCTCCTTGTACATTATGTTTATTTCTGTATTTGTGTTAGATGAGGAGCTAGTCGAGAGGTCAGACAAGTCCTAGGCGAGCCTATGGTCCGGCTAGAGAACTTGTATGAGAGATAGATAAGTAGGAAGGTGCATGACTGTAGTGATTCAGTCATGAAGAGTAAGAGACAGTGAGGAGTAAAACATTTCGGTGGGTAGGGAACCTAGTATAGAGGGAACAGAAAAGTCCTTCTGGTTAGGGTCTGAGAGTAGCCCTAAGAGACTCAAGGGTGAGTCCAGAGAGAGTCCTGAATTGAATAGGATTCCAGGTGAGATTCCTAGAAGAGAGTAGGAATTTCAGAGAGTTAGGTGACCTCCCCATCATTTCGCATCCACTCTCTTAACCCATGATTTAAATATCTCATCAATCTTAGCCAAAACTTCAAATTTCAAAGCAGCTTCCTCCCTTGATTGGTTTCTTACTCCTCCCTTTATAGAACACCAAAGTATTTTTCCTTCAAATTGGATTACCTATCTTAGCATTAAAAACCTAGCAATCCTTCCTTCAAAGTGACGGAACTATAAATAAATGATGAACCCACAAATGATGGAACTATAAATAAATGATCAACCTCAATAATACTCTGGCAGAGAATCTGCTTGGCCCCTTGCATGCTCAAGGATTGTCAAAGGATAGGGATGCCATGCCCTGCAAACTACTTACATCTTTCTTATCTCCTCCATTTATTATTTTTGACCATTCTTCCAATATGCCTTATTTTATATTTATTTTCTTATTTAAGATCCCTCATTAGATTTGGCTGACGTGGGATGTGACACATTCACAAAATAAGATTTTTCAAACTTATAATTAACTCCACTGGGGTGTATAGTCTATATAGAATGTAAAACATATAATTCATATAACACATATCCAATAATTAAACCTCAAGTACTAGTACAAAATAGTTTGCTAGGCTTTCCATCACATAACAATTGTTTTGTTTTTTATACTAGCACTTGCACCATCACGTGCAAGGATTACGCCGATAAGATTACATAGTTAGATTTTTTAGGAGAACATTGATACAAGAATGGATTAAAAAATTATTATATATATCCAAATACATAGAAATAATGTTTATATTTTCAAATATAAATAGTTTGACCAGTTGACCAAAGGTGTTGCTCACATAATGTATATAGTCATTCCTCTCTTGAAAGCACTTTTCAATGCCACTTATGGCCCATTTCTATTTAATGTATTTACATATATTTAGAGCTTCAAAATACTAGCCTGCCACTAGCGATTGTAGTGGTTAAGATTCCCAAAAAATTATCCTTGCTTTTCTCATTTGTGGTGCAATCTCTAATTGTGACAACATGTTAATTGTGTGCTATGTTTAATATGCTTTTATGGCTATCTTGGGTGCCATGTTAACATTCCTGTGTTGTTTCTTTGTCACTATTTTACCTCTCCATCATTATGTTTTCTTAGGCACCATTCTTCCTTTCCACTTAGAGTGGAGCCTTGACTTTATCCCTGGCTGTGTTTGGCACTTTAGGCTGGGCCCCAAATAGGTTGGATCCCAAATTTTGGTTGGGCGCTGAATTTCCTCTTCTATGCATTGTCTTTTTCCCTTGACCTCGATAGTATACTATTGACTCATATCATTATTTCCTTTCTTATAAAAAAATAAAACTCATTAGTTTGTATACTGCCATTAGAATTGGGAAAGGTTTTACTAAATTATAGATTTGTAATGTTTCTAATCTTAGGCATTGTTCTTTTGTGTAATATTCTATTTATTCTTTGTTATGTGGACCTTCACTCAAACCATTCCTTTGGCTAGAGTATTAGCCACTTAGGAATCTATTAATAAATATGGTAATTTTTTTTGATGTTTCTAATCTTAGGCACTGTTCTTTTGTCTACTACTATGTTTATTCTTTGCTATGTGGACCTTCACTCAAACCATTTCTCTGGCTAGAGTATTAGCCGCTTAAGAATCCATTAATAAATATGGTATTTTTTTTGGATGATATAAAATGATTCTTAGATATTAACATTACACCCATGTTACCACATTTCAATAGATTAGCAAGGGAAATAACTTTGTAAGTTTGCAATCTAGAATTGTAATTCCAGAATAGGTGTTACTTCGAGATTCCTATAAATAACACCAAAAGTTTACTAAAAATTGAACCTTCATGAAACCCCATTATGTATCATTTGGTTTGGTTTTTTTAATCTTCACTATTTATGTGCACCATGTCATTGTCATCCTTGATCTACTTAGTCTCTGCTGCAATTCCACCAATGTGTTCTTTGTTGAGTTGCATGTGCTTTTATGTGTTCATGTATACCACAGATGGTGAACCACACCCAAAATGAGAGAAGTTCAATTATAATTAGTTCTATATGTGTATTTATCAATCTAATCTATTTGTTTTAGTAATTTTTATATAGCTAAGTCTAGAGATAAGTCTAGATTTGATCAGTTTGGTTTTGAGGTTTCCTAATATCAACATAGCATTGCTAAAATTTTTAAGAAAGTTTCTATTAGATTGTTGTTGAAACATCTAAAATTCTTGTACCTCTTCAATCCTATGAGCTTTGTATGATGCAATGGGTTGTCATAAATCACTAATGTATTGAATACTCCATGTTGTTGCTCTCAAAAAAGGCTTAAAAATTCCATTTTTTAGTTGCCAGGTTACAGCCATTTATGCTGCATCGCTCTGATGATTTATATTTATTTAAAGGTGATGTAAATTGAATACTTCAAAGTGCTGCAACTGTGAACAATCTTCTCTCGTCAAATTCACAAACCAAAAATGAATATAACTGTTGTAAGTATAATAATAACCAGCTTGCAATCAGATTGGAAAAAAGCTTATTGTACCTTGCCTCTTTGATTTTCTTAGTATAGAAATAATTGCTCTTACTTCATGGTTGTTTTCAAGGTATATCCAAACCCTTTCATATAAGAATGAGCTAAGTTTTAATTTTAATTTATTTGTTTTCTTCATGCACCTGATATATCATTGTCTTTCCATAGGATCAACAAAAGAATATTTATATAATTATAAAATATTAATGAGTGAGAAAGATAGAAAATGCATACATATTATTAGTTAGTTGCCTGCCCAGAATTTTCTAATACCATCATACACATGGTTCTACTTCCCACTTTATTTCAGTATTGTTGATATAAATTACAAGCAGGTCGCTATTGGTAGACGCTAGGACACCCTTAACAATTGGATGAAGCTAAGCAGTTTTGAAAATGATAACATCTATGTTCANGAGAAAGATAGAAAATGCATACATATTATTAGTTAGTTGCCTGCCCAGAATTTTCTAATACCATCATACACATGGTTCTACTTCCCACTTTATTTCAGTTTTGTTGATATAAATTACAAGCAGGTCGCTATTGGTAGACGCTAGGACACCCTTAACAATTGGATGAAGCTAAGCAGTTTTGAAAATGATAACATCTATGTTCAAACTTGGAACTCTGTATTTTAAGTTATAACTGTTACATTGAATACCTGATCCAAAAAAATTTGTAGATGCAGATATATTGTGTTTTCCTATTTGAGTTCCCATAAGAGATGTCTTCGTCAAATCCTTTACTCTAACATCATTGCCTAATATTTAAACCAAGTAGTTCAACTTTGGTCACATTGTGAAGGCATGTTTACTCTGCAGTGGAGGTTACATGTTCAAATGTTGAGGGGGTGAGTCTTGTATGTTTCAGAATAAGAGAATGTAAATGGAAATAACATTTCCCTTGTGCAATAAATGCCTAGGGAGGATTTGATACACCAAACTGGTATCCTTCTTAGTAATGAACTATTTCTTCTTTTCTTTTTTCTTTTTTTCCTTTTTTCCCCGATATTTTTTGTCCAACAAAGTTTGTATTTTTCCATTTTTTAAATTTCACTCTTAAGAACATGCCTATCATAAAGGAAATTACAGATTGCCTGAGGGTTTACAAATACCATGATGTGAAATAGGTATAAGATTCTAAGTGGAGAAAATTACAGCAATAAGAAGATCACAAGAAGCCTGCTTGTGGTAACAAAGACCATGTGAAAGAAGAGGAAATATATGGAAAAAAAAGTTAGCACTGAATAGAGCGAGGGTCAATTTTGTACTAGACCATGCAATATAAAAAAATTAATGTATTTCTTAGCATCTACCTCTTTATAATCTCTAGAATAACATTCACATCACACATAGGCACACAACAAAATATTCTCAATCTGGTGGAGTAAACACTTCGCATATTGACAACAACATAAAAGAACTCATGTTTCTACATATATATCATAGGCATGATAAAAGATGTTCCTTTGGTAGACGCAAAACTTGGTTTTCAATAACTGCTAAGAAATAGACAGAGAACTTAAATCCTAATCAACAACATTCATCATTCATACAACTATTGGTATCAAATAATAAGAAGCTAAGGTTTTTTATCAAATAATGTACAAGTCCTCAAAATATCAGCTTGTCAACAGGCCAAATAGAGTCAGTTCACTTGCTGGCATACTGATCTCCTCAATTCCCAAAAGATAGCAGAAAGAAAGAGAGATTTTTAATATGAAGTAAAATACCAAGACTTGATCTCTCTCAATAGTTTAAGTACAAATCATCCTAGAAAATGTACATTAAATTTCTCTTAGAGGTTCTAGGATTCTACTTAGAGATTAAAGACTTATCTTCAGATGTGGCATGCAACACTAGTGGCCATTTTTTCAGCAAGACTTATTTTCAGTGACATGTTTTGAGTATGATAGTTTTAAGCCTGTTTTCAGTTAAAGTATGATACATCTTGTTGACTAGTATTTGGTTTTTGCAGGGTTCTTATAAAGCTAAAATTGAAGATTTTGTGTATAAAATCTCTCTTTCCTACTATTTTGGGTGACTGTTACTTTTTTTGGGGATACATGATTTTTATATATTTCAACAATTATTTATGTATCATAACTAGCATCCACACACTTTTATTTGTAGCTATCTATTAGGCTATCTTCTTGGCATCCATACGAAATGGTGGAGCAGCTATTTATATTGCTGTTTTTTGTAATTGCAATATATTATTTTAATGAAATAAAACACTAAAATATAATTTAATAGGTAGTCCACTAATATTTCATATCACTATTATGATGAAAATATTAAATTAGTTAGTGATGGAAAATATATGTTTTAGAGTACTTTACATGAATTATGAGACTCTTTTGTGACATCACTAAAGCCCTTAAAATTAGCAAACACCTTGATAAAAACTTACCATACTATGACACTAGGGGTAATGTAATGAGGAAAATTAATTAATCTTTGAAGTGTAATGATACAATAGTGGATTTTTTAAAAAATAGATTACTTTCTTTGGTTAAGTAAATGATGGTTTTCACCAATGGGCTATTGATTGAAGAAACTCATGGCTATTGGTTTAATTAAAATTATGTACTCATGACATAGTACATGGTGCATTCAGGGAAATAGAATGTCACCATCATCTGAATATTTAGATGAATAGGCAGTAAGACCTGCTCCAAGTACAAATGAATACTTCAATGAAATGATATATTGCACTTGCAATAGGTGCCAAAATAGGAAATTCAAGAAGTGATGACTTGTTATTATACATAGCTTGAACTACAGAGTTTATGTAGAAGAGGTACACTATAATTAATGTATTTGTATTCAGATTATAATAAATAAATACGTATATTATTTAACACATTATTATTGATCATTTCAATTGATTTTTTGATAAAAAGCCGCTTCCAGTTCCCAATATTGTTGAAGAACCAATGAATGTCACCCATGATAGCCACTTTCAAGATGAAGAACAAGAAACATTTATGGATGAAACCACTTCACAGATAAATGAGGTTGGTGTCAACTAATTTATCCAAGACTTCTACACATCTTCTGAAGAAGTTATTGATTCACCTCTATCCCAGCTGGCTAGGACACCTCTTTTCCCAATTGCAGATACTTCTATATTGGAAACACTTATGTTGTTGATGAACTTGAAGGTTACACATGGATTGAAAAACACATGTTTTTTAGTAATAATTGAGGGGGGGGGGGGGGGGGGGGGNGGTGAATCAGTGGCTTCAAAAACTTATCCTTAAACTTAACCACCAATCAATAAATCTCATATTATTAAGTCCCTATAAGATGCATTCCATGAAATACTAATAATGATTTAACTATCTATCAGTATCACTTTTCTGACCTTATTCTCCTTGATTACCATTAAGCAGTAAAAACTATTTACCAACACAGAGTAAATATGCAGAGTATACTGATCAATCCATAAATGCATATGTGAAATGTAAAATAGTAAAGTAATAAACCATACACACATAACACATGGATTGTAATGTGGAAACCCTGTTAAGGGAAAAAACCACTGGGACTGGTACCCAAAATTTTCACTCTTCTGAAGTAAGCCCTGTTAGGAGCCAACCCTGTTAAAGGTTACAAACACACTATTAGGTGTGACCTTTCTAGAGGATTTTGCACATAGAGGTTGTCACTTAGTATTGGACATCTATTTACTACCATCCTTGAATCAACCTCCTTATTACACTATCAATAGGATTTAGGCAAATCTTTCTACATCCTTGAATCAACCTTCTTATTAGACTATCAATAGGTATTTGGCAAGTCCAATGCTACTTTCATGAATCAACCTTTTTGGCACTCCTTGGGATGTACCTCAGTATATAGAAGACTGTAGAGTCCTACTCTATTAAGAGACTTGATGCTTCAATGGTTAAACTGAAACACAATGACCTGTTTCTAATGCAACTTGAATTATAGAATTTTAAATCTATTTAAGCACATTACCTCTCTGATCAATGCATCAATTCAATTCTTTGTACTCCATACTTTCTACTTTGTGATGTTGTGCTTCACTGTTCGTCTGTGTCTACAGAATTTTTTAGCTCTCCTTTAGCTTGATTGATCAGGACTGAATGAAGTTATCCTTCATCAGTTTCTCTTAAGTATCCTCTTATTATTCACTCCCCTTTCATGTGATGTGGAAATTAATAAAGCTTGTCTCTTATATAGACATGATATTTACCCTTTCTTCATTCTTGATTTTTTATTCTTGGCATGAAAAACAATTCAGCCAATCTAATTTAAAGCATAACTCCTTATTTATCTCATAGCTATCTTCTTGCCAACTGTACAAATCTTCTTTAAATCAATCACTTAACTCTAATCGAATAAAACAATGGAAACAACTAGTTAAGTCTATCTTTAGCTCTTGCCAACTAGATATTTTGTCATTTTCTGAACTCTCTATTTTGTTGGTCAACTCTGCACTTAGTTGTCGGTGACAACTGCTAGTTCCATCGGTGTGACTCCAGCCAGCTTTGGGATCTCTTTCCATCAGGCATCATTGGATTTTACTCATTGGGCAACTCTATTCTCAGCTCGTCGGTCATCCTCTAATTTTGCTTCGTCGAGCAACATTGTCTTCTTCTCATCGGGTATCACTGTGACTTTGATTCTTTGCCTTTACCGATGGTGTGCACTTCATCAGTGTTATCTATCACTTAGTAAATACTTGAATTTTATGCACAGTTGAGAGCATAATCTTTGTTCCATTGATTCTCTGAAGTCTTTGGCATTATATACATGACCGTATTTCTAATACAATATGAAATACAATTTTTGAGATTCATCAAACTACCAATCTTTGTTTGATAACTGATAAAAATGTCTAACCACCAGTAAGCTTTGTGTTATCTTAGGTTTGATTCTTGCAGCATTCTGTGTTTCTTGTTCTGATGTGT
Organism: Thuja plicata; assembly: GCA_018584345.1. Classification (NCBI taxonomy): domain Eukaryota; kingdom Viridiplantae; phylum Streptophyta; class Pinopsida; order Cupressales; family Cupressaceae; genus Thuja; species Thuja plicata. The sequence goes on along the minus strand of MU223881.1, from coordinate 2,641,420 downwards.
TGCGTCCTTTCCTTGTGTCAATATCTCTCTTTTGACTATTCTTCTTCTTTGATGTCTTTGTCTCTTGTCAGCAACTCTCTCTTTGTATCAACTCCTTTAGACAAACTCTCTCCCTATGGATATGATCTCTCCCTGTTAAAGTAATATGATAATGGATAATCTTTCTTCTTTTTCTAAAGACTGTGATAATATGGAAACTTTCTCTCCCTTTGACAACAATGCCAAATGCCAAACAAATATCTCACAGATATCTGACATTAATGTCAAGTGATCTTTTCTCTCCATCCATAATATATTCCTTGAATTTCCCTTATCCATTAGCAATACAATAATATGTCCTGGTGCTCGGTTCTGATATATACCTTTCTGTATAGATGTAGCTTTGAAGTTCATCTTTTTTCTTGCATCAACAAGAATGATATTATGATAATATATAGGCTAATGTAGTCTTTAGTCTTTTACTGACTAGTAGACAAGGGTTTGACCCCTAGTCTCTTTATTTGGTACTCAAATATATCTTTGAGCAGTGCCTTGGTGAAGATATTAGCTAATTATTCTTTTGATTGCACATACTCAAGTTTCACCTCTTTTTCTTGAACTTAATCTCTTAAATAGTGATACTTGATTGCAATGTGTTTAGTCTTGGAAGGCATGACTGGATTCTTGGAAATTTTTATTGTACTGGTGTTATCACAATAGATAATCACTGGTTCTGAGAGCTTCATATACATACCTTCCAGCAACTGTTTGATCCATGCAATATTTGAGCAGTTTGCAGCAATAGCAACATATTCTGCTTTTGCAGTAGACTAAGAGACACATCCTTGCTTCTTGCTAATCCATGTGACAAGTATGTCACCCATAAAGAATGCCCCTCTAGTTGTGCTCTTCCGATCATCAAGATTTCCAGCCTAATCAGTGTCGGTAAACACCTTATGTTCAAATTTGCCTTCTCTTCTATACCATAAGCCAAATTTCTCAGTATTCTTCATATATCTTAAAATTTTTTTCACTGCAATCATATGTGATTCCCTGGGGTTAGAAGAAAATATAGCAATAATTCCTACTGCATGTGCAATATCTAGTCTAGTGTGTACAATATACATGAGTTTTCCAATCATTGATCTGTACAAAGTTTGATTTACCTCTGTTGTCTTGTCTTCCTTTGTTAACTTACATTCAGTAGCCATCACTGTTCCAACTGGTTTGGAATCTTCCATCTTGAATATTTTTAGGACCACTTTGATGTATTTGGACTGTGTAATAAAAATACCTTCACTTTGTTGAATGATCTGTAGACCAAGAAAGAACTTGATCACTCCAAACATAGACATCTTGAATTATTTGCTCATCTCATTAGAAAATGATTTTCATAGGATATCATTTCCTCCAAATATGATGTCATCAACAAATATTTCAGCAATCAAAGTGTTAACATCAGTATCTTCTTTTAAATAATGATTACTATTTTCACTAGTCCTTATGAATCCAATAACTATTAGGTAGGAATGAAGTTGTTCATACCAGGCTCTAGGAGCTTGTTTTAATCCATACAAATTTTTATAAAGTCTACATACCATGTTCCTCTTGTCTGGATCTACAAACCCTTATGGTTGCTCAATGTATACCTCTTCTTCAAGTATTCCATTTAGGAATGTTGACTTGACATCCATTTGATATACTTTGAATCCT
>MU223881.1:2626538-2638075 GCA_018584345.1 Thuja plicata | reverse complement strand
GACCTAAATTATTCAGCTGAGAAACACTCAACAAATTATAATTCAATCATTTTACCCAATAAGCATTTTCACATTTAATCAGGTTATTCAACATTATAGTTCCTTTACCTTCAACCGAACAAGGTGTATCATTACCCATTCTTACTATACCACCATTGTAATACTCAAAAGTGTTAAACTTTTCTTTGTCACTGGTCATGTGGTGAGTGCAACCACTATCTATAATCTAGATGTCATTCTTGATAACCTTAGATATGAGTGTAGTTTCTACATACCTTCCATCTTCATCTAAATCATCCTTTACAGCTACAAATACCATCTCGATGTCTTCATTAGATTCGGTGTTAGTATCATCATCTTTGCAAGCAGCTAGGTAGCTAGCCTTCTTTCCTTTATCCTTGTAGTCTTGGGTATCTCTTATTTCTAATTGTTGGTAACCTCTATAATCTTTGTTACCACCTCTTTGAGATTTCTTCTCAAAAGGTCTGTCATTACTTCTATCCTGTTTTCTTGTGTTAGGATATCTTATAGGAAAGCATCCAATCTCTTTACAATTAAAGCATACAAGTGGTAACTTGCCTTTGTATTTACCTTTGCCTCTCTGCACTCTTCTAGCCATAATTGCTTCTATTTCATCTAGATCTTCTTCTTCACTTTCACTTTCACTATATTTTCTAGATGAGTATCTATGACTAGATTTKCTTATTTTCATAGAAGAMTTAAATGCAGACTCTAAGTTTGGTAAGACACTATTGTCAAAGTTATTCATTTCAAATGAAATCAGTCTACCAATTAAACTATCAATAGTAACTATGTTGTTTGCTACTGCTCTCATTTCTTGAATGACAAAAAATCTAATAGCATATGCAGGCAATAAGGTTCTTAAGATTTTACTTACCATTGTCTCCTCTTCAAGTGACCTCCAACACCTCGTATAGCATTGACTACTTCTTTTATTCTTGTACTGTACTGTGTGATGTTTTCTCCTTCTTTCATTCTAAGATCATCAAATTTTCCTCTAAGGCTTTCTGCCTTGGCTCTTAGAACATTTGTATCACCTCCATTTACAAGCTTTAGTTTGTCCCACATTTTCTTTGTAGTTTTGCAATCCTTGACATCTTAAAATTTAGCATCAGAGAGTGAGGAAGAAAGCTCTATACCCATGCAGTTATGCTCATGCTTCTCTCTCAATTGATCTACTATAAAAGCTCTTGTAGGAAACACATATTAAGTATCTAGGAATTGAGTAACATCAATACCAATACCTGATAAGTGGAGTCTTATCCTACTTTTCCATGAAGAAAAGTTTTCTTTGTTCAACTTGTGCACATCTCATCTATTCATCTTGTGATCTTGACTTAGGTATTGAAACCTTCCTTCTAAGCACACAAGCCTTGATACCAATTGTTAGTAATAACTAAGAGGGGGGGGTGAATTAGTGGCTTCAAAAAATTATCCTTAAACTTAACCACCAATCAATAAATCTTAGATTATTAAGTCCCTATAAGATGCATGCCATGAAATACCAATAATGATTTAACTGTCTAATGATTTCCCTTTTCTAACCTTATTCTCCTTGATTACCAATAAGCAGTAAAAACTATTTACCAACACTCAGTAAATATGCAGAGTATACCGATGAATCCAGAAATGCATATGTGAAATGTAAAACAGTAAAGTAATAAACCATACACACATAACACATGGATTTTAATGTAGAAACCCTGTTAAGGGAAAAAACCACTGGGACCGGTACCCCAAATTTTCACTCTTCTGAAGTGAGCCCTGTTAGGAGCCAACACTGTTAAAGGTTACAAACACACTATTAGGTATGACCTTGTTAGAGGATTTTATACATAGAGGTTGTCACTTAGTATCAGGCATCTATTTGCTACCATCCTTGAATCAGCCTCCTTCTTAGACTGTCAATAGGCTTTAGGAAAATCTTTCTACCATCCTTGAATCAGCCTTCTTCTTAGACCATCAATAGGTATCTGGCAAGTCCAATGCTACTTTCATGAATCAACCTTGTTGGCACTCCTTGGGATGTACCTCAATGTATAGAAGATTGTTAAGACCTGCTCTGTTAAGAGACTTGATGCTTCAATGGTTAAACTAAAAAACAATAACCTGTTTCTAATGCAACTTGAATTGGATATTTTCAAATCTATTTAAGTACATTACCTCTCTAATCAATGTATCAATTCAATTCTTTGTGCTCCACACTTTCTACTTTTTGATGTCGTGCTTCACTGTTCGTCAGTGTCTACAGAATTCTTTAGCTCTCCTTCAACTTGATTGATCAAGACTGAATGAAGTTATCCTTCATCAGTTTCTATTCAGCATCCTCTTATTATTCACTCCCCTTTCATGTGATGCAGAAATGAATAAATCTTGTCCCTTATATAGACATGATATTCATCATTTCTTAATTCTTGATTTTTGATTCTTGGCATGAAAAACAATCTAGCCAATCTGATTTAAAGCATAACTCCTGATTTATCTTGTAGTTATCTTCTTTCCAATAGTAAAAATCTTCTTTAAATAAATCACTTAACTCTGGTCAAATAAAATAATGAAAACAACCAGTTAAGTCTATCTTTAGCTCTTGTTAGTTAGATATTTTTTCATTTTCTAAACTCTCTATTCTATCAGTCAACTCTATAGTTAGTCATTGCTACCAACTTCTAGTTCCATTGGTGTGACTCCAGTTAGCTTCGGGATCTCCCTCCATCGGGCATCATTGGATTTTACTCATCGAGCAACTCTATTCTCAGCTCATCGGGCATCCTATGATTTTTCTTTTTTGGGAAACACTGTCTTCTGCTCATCGGGTATCACTGTGACTTTGGTTCTTTTCCTTTACCGATGGTGTGCACTCTGTCGGTGTTATCTGTCACTTAGTGAATACTTTACTTTTATGTATTGTTGAAAGCATAATCTTTTTTCAATTGATTCTTTGAAGTCTTTTGCATTATATACATGACCGTATAGATGATATCAAGTTGACACAAATGAAAATACAAACCATTAACTGATTTAATGTATTGCATTATCTTCAACTTAACATTATCAAACATTCAAACAGTTACATCTCATCAATGTTTTAGGGATATGTTAAGGTAGGATTTGATATTCCTATAAATTAATGCTCTCAATGTCTTAGAAGTTTTAACTATTGTGTATACTTATAAAAATCATTTATTGCATCATGTAGGCTTTTGGAAAATAAAATACTTCCAAAAGATAATAAGTTGCCTTATTCTCATAGAGAAGTATCTTTAGTGATGAAAGACATGGGAATGGAGTATAATATATATGATGCATGTCCAAATGAATATATCTTATACTATGGAAAGAATGCAAATTTGCAGCAATGCCCAGTGTGTCACACAGGTAGGTATTGTCAAGATCAAGTATCTAATAATGTTCCCTATAAAGTGCTATGACATATTCCACTAAAAGCAGGGTTTGAGAGGATTTTTAAATGCAAGGAGTTGGAAAAATATATGGATTATCATGCACAAGGGAGGAGCCAACACGGTGTCATGCGTATGGCAGTAGATAAAAAATATTGGAAGAGATTGAGGGAAAATGGCCACATTTAAGAAATGAGCCAAGGAATGTAAGGATTTCTTTAGCAATGGATGGTGTCAATCCTTTTGCAGATCTTAGAACAACATATTCTATTTGGCCAATTTTAATTATTAACAAAAATCTACCCCCTTGGATGGCAATGAAAAAGGAGCATGCAATGTTAACTTTTATTATACCAGGTATTATAACACATGAATACAATGTCTTCGTAAAGATTATATAGAAATATTTCAATTCTGTTAAACCCTGATAAAAAAATTGTTTACTTAGGGAAGTATCAAGTAAAGGATATGGATGTATACATGGACCTCCTCATTGACGAGCTTTGTGAATTATCAGATGGTGTAAATATGTATGATGTATCAAGACCTATCAATGAAATAAAATTCCTCTTTTGTGTGATTCTTAACTTGAGAATTCATGATGCCCCAGGGATTTCTTTTGGTTGTGGTAATATATTATGAATTATATTTGTAATTATTGTTCTCATTGTACCATTTGTTAACTCTGATTTCCATTCTTATTTTAAGGCTACAAACAAATGGAAAACATGGATGTCCATCATGTGGGCCAAAGATGTTGTATAGGCAGTCAAAAGATCTCAATAAAACTATGTACAATGAGTATAGATAATTCTTACCATAAAATCATCTCTATCGAGTGCATGAGAAAATTAAGTTCAATGGAAAGGAAATGGAAATGAGGAAGCCAAGAAGGATGAACCCTACTAGGTGGAAAGAAATGCATGACAAAAAGGAAGGGACAGGCTTTCCACTAGGAATGAAAAAATTCTCTATTTTCTACAAATTAGAATATTATGAGAACTTGCCAATAGCCCACCTATTTGATACCATGCACATCAGGAAAAATGTGGCAGTGTGCTTGTGGAAACATCTAAATGGAACCAACCTTGAAGCACAAATAAAGTTACAAAAGGATCTCCAAGTTGCCAATATCATGTCAAACATGTGGTTGGGTGAAAATAAATCATATGTTCATGCTCCATGGACTCTTACATCAAAGGACAAGAAAATATCATTGATACAATGAAAAACATAAGATTTCCTTCTTGCTTTGGTGTGACATTAAAAAACTTATTCACAAGAGATGGATCAGAGTTCTCAAGCCTAAAAACACATGATTGGCACAATTAGATAAAGGTAAATTTGTAGTGCATTAGGTTGATTGGAAACATGATTAGAAATTTGTATATCCTAGTGATAATATTAGTCCATGCATATTTTAATGTGGTTATTTGTTAATGTTTATGCAGTATGTGTTACTTGTAGCAATACCAAGCACTTTTGATCGTGATGTCACGTTAACTATTTATAAATTATCCAAATATTTGAGGTATTTTCAATCAATTGTGCATACTCTTCCATGACTTATCATTTGAAGTGCATAATTTCTTATGCTTTTATATGAGTTTATACTTTCATTTATGAAGAAATAACAAGTATTTATTGTATTACATGTCAATACTTATAGGTGGGTCTCATCTAAAGAGATACATCCAGATGAATTGAAGTATTGGAAGAGGAATGTTTCACTTCTGATGTGTGACATTCAAATGTGCTTCCCTCCAAGATCTTTTAATACTCAAGAGCACTACCTTATGCACCTAGTAGAAGAGATTGAACAATGTGGCCCTATTCATATCCAAACAATGTGACTTGTGGAGAGATATATGAAGGTTTTAAAGCAATTTGTGAGGCAAAAGGCTCGACCAGAAGGGTCAATGGTTGAGGGGTGTATGGTTTTTCAAGAAATGGTTTATTTGAGTGAGTACTTACCTCAATTGCAGCTTGAAGCTCCATGATTGTGGAATTATAACCAACCTCAATCATTTGAAGGAGAAAAAGTAGAGGGTCAAGGGACTTCAAAGAGGATAAAAGGTATACAAAAATATTGGAAGTAGTTGTTTTTTTATTTAATTTCATAATACATGGCTTTAAATAATTATTAACTCATTGTTGAATTTTATTTTTCATTGTAGATTCTAAGGAGTGGGAGGCATTACATTTTTATATTGCATACAATTTTGACTTTATGTTAGAATGGATGGAGAAGTACACTGAACAAAAGAAATTAGAGGATGTAAAGCCATGGACCATTATATATAATAAAGATGGTCAAAACATTGCTCGAGGACTTCCTGTAAGACATAAGAGAAAATGGCCTAAGAGATGCTCATGGAATTGGATAAAGACTAATATTGAACATGAGGCAACAAAAAGGAGGAATAGAGTGACACGACAACAATTGAACTTCATTAAAGGATCTATAAATGGGGAGGTGATACATATATATTATCATATAGGAGATATTTTATAAATCATCTTTTATCTTTTGTAACCTTGAATCTAATTAGTCAATATTTATATGAATTTAGGTAACATATTACAAAGGAATGTGGAATTTTGGTCATCATTTTTGCATCAGAAAAATTGATGAAAAGAGACAAAATTATGATTGTGGAGTTTCAACATCATTTGAGGTGGAATTTTGTTCAAATGCAAATGATAAACAACCAATCACAAGCACACTTCACTATTATGGAGTGTTGGAGGATATTATAGAGCTTGATTTTATATCTTTCAAGAAAGTTATTTTTCATGTTGAATGGTACAAGCTTATCAAAGTGGGTGAAGAAAAAACTATCTTTTGGCACAACAATGGATTCCATATGATCAATACATCTAGGTTTGAAGCCACTTCTAAACCTTATGTGTTTCCAAATCAATGTGACTAGATATTTCTCATTCATAATTTAGAACAACCTGGTTGGTCATTTGTGATTGATTATGATCCAAGAGGATGAAGAGTAACATTTGTTGAAGATGTAGAGGACCATGATTTAGTTGAAGATGTAGAAGTCACAGTCAAAGACATGAATGTCCAAGATGGTGACGATGAAAATTTTATTGTTAATGAAATGTCTAAAGGGCATGAGCAACCACATGGGCAACAAGTCCATGAAGATGATGACTTTATTGATTTTCATTTACCTATAGTTGAAGGTGATGAAAACCATGAAAACAATAGTATTAATTTATTTGTGGATTTAGGGCACATTAATGATGGGATATTTATGCCATCATATGAGGAAATTTCATGCGAGGATGACATTGTTTGATCACCATGTTCATTTTCAGATGGTTGTTAGGACTTAATACAATAATATTAAATATTTATGAGTATTGAGTTTTTATTATTACACAAAATATAATAAACATTTGGTAATTTGAATGTTTTGTTAGTGGATGTTTGTATTGTCAATGCATATAACTTGATTTTCTTTCAATTGGATAAGCTTTTGTTTCATTTATTTATTTTTTCCTTCTTCAAGATTTTATTTGAAAGACGCTTTTCTATTTGGTGGAGGTACATGATCTACCACACCCCAATTCCTTATTTGAAATTTTGGGGAACTTTACACAACCAAAACCTAGGAATTTTATGCAATTAACACCTCCTCAAGAGAAACATAATACCATAAAATTAAAAAAAAATTGCATGTTGAGTATTGTTTATATTTTTCAATGTACTAAAGTATAATGAAATGTGTGTATGTTATTGTTCATGTGACAGTGAATTTGAATTGTGTTACTATTATTGTTTGCATATGTTCTCTAATAAATATTTTGTAATTTTATTGTCACTATGTGCTTTTTTAAGAATGTGGCCAGCGGTACTACCAATTCTACTAGGGGATCCTTTGATCTTAAATGCTTTAGTTGAAATGTTAAAAAATGGACAAGGGAAACAGATAACTATGATGGTACAAGAGGTAATCTTGAAAATTATCTTTTATAAGTTCAATTATCTTATGTTACCTATTATATAATGTTAATTTATGTCTGTGGAATGCAGGCCATCTCTAAAGTCATTCTTGTCCCTATCACACCTGTTTGTACATCTAGTATTATGCCAGTGGTAAACTTTGATCAAGATTATTGTGCATTTATAACCTTATTTCACTTTATGTAATTGTTAATATTTGTGTTTTTTCTACACAAGGCATTTTTAAATTAACTCGATTGAGCGTGTATTTTGTTGGCATGCAAGATCCAACTATGCCTTCCAATACAGCTAGTGTTATGCCAAAGGTAAGATCCAATCATATGTTTTTGTAAGCTTGATTACTTTATTTTCACTTATTATACCATCTAAATATTTATATTTGTACTTGAAGAATATTTCAAGGACAACTCCAATAAGCATACAATCTATTGGTATAGAGGATCATGATATGCCCTCTATGTCTAGAACAAAAAAACCTATCACAAGAGTGGCATCAAGTGAAAAAACCCATAGCACTCCCTCTACATCAAACACTGATGTTCCTAACATCCATATTGAATTGGAAATGTGTGCCCCTATTAGGAGCACATCAAATGTGGGTTCAGTCAGAATTCTCCCACCAACATTGGAACAAGTTTCCTTGAGGAGTAATATAGATTCACAATCAAGAATGCTAAGGCTCCTACCAGATACTCCTAAAAATGTTCAAATCAGACAAGAAATGATTAAACAAATTCAGTTATGGGAAAGGGCATTGATGGAGACTGCAGGGCCTACCTCACATGAATAGGTAAAATTACCTAGTGATATTATAGTATTATTCTTCTTCATGTCTAGTTCCTATGTTATGTCAGCATTATAGATTTCAATTCTTATAATTTTTTAATTTTTAGAATTTGTAAGTATTGCTTTCAACGTGATGGATCACAACTTTTTAAATGTAATCATGACTATCTTATTAATTGTTTAAACATGATACTCACCATTTTCATGTCACATTAGATATGAATATCATTCGTTATCTTTATATAATTATTTACAATTTTTTAAACTTTCCTTGCATTGCTTTCCATTCATTATCTGTCTTGACATTATACAGTAGTCTTTTTTTCTTTAATCTATGTTTTATATGATATAGAACAACTTTTCATGTATTTTGAAGATTTCTATATTTTCTCTTTCACTGCTCTATTAAGATTTTCTATTTATGAGTCTCCATACCTCTGACTTTGTGTAGCCATTGATATTTATTTATAACTGTTACCATATGCTATTCATTGATACGATCATACCAATATTTTTACATGTTTACTGTTTGGCTGCATTGTTGGTGTTTGGACTACTGATCAATGTTGTTAAAAGGAACCATTTGTCCCAACCATTGTTCATTCTTATGAAATATTACATTCGCTTCTCTATTGAGTAAATAGAGGGATCTCTATTTTGAAGCATTCCATTATGATCAACACTCATTTTTGTTACTTCTTTATTGGTCTCCTTATGATAGCACTGTCATGATCTTACTATCCTTTTATTGCTAATAAAAGAAATTTTATTGTTGATAACACCAATGATGTTTTCCATACTATCTTTTTATCATCATCATGATGTCGAAGTTCAATGTTTTAGAAGTCTTAACATATTATTTTTTGTTTCTTTCAACTTCTTTCATGTTTAGTCACTAGTTTTTGTATTAATACCAAGGTTTCTTGAAAATGGATGTAAATTTTCCCTTTGTTTTGATATTTGATATTAGTATTCCTTTGTTGACCCATGATTGTCTTAAACATCACTATTATCCATTTTATTATATTCTATCTTTGAGTATTGTATTTTCTTTCATTGCTCATAATTTATGAATAATGTATTTGCCCTTGCCTCTGATATGAAAGTAGTTTCATATTTTGGTTGGGTTTTTAACGATTTCATAATTTCATTGTAAATACAGTAAAAAAGTGACCACTTTTTAAATGTAATCATGACTATCTTATTCATTGTTTTAACATGATACTCACCATTTTCATGTCACATCAGATATGACTATCATTAGTTATCTTTATATAATTATTTATATTTTTTTTTAACTTTCCTTGCATTTCTTTCCATTCATTATCTGTCTTGACATTGTACAATAATCTTTTTTTCTTTAATCTATCTTTTATATGATATAGGATGTAACTTTTCATGTATTTTGATGATTTCTATATTTTCTCTTTCACTGCTCTATTAAGATTTTCTATTTATGAGTCTCCATACCTCCGACTTTGTGTAGCCATCTATATTTCTTTATAACTATTACCATATTCTATTCATTGATACGATCATACCAATATTTATACATGTTTATTATTTGGCTACATTGTTGGTGTTTGGCCTACAGATCAATGTTGTTAAAAGGAACCATTTGTCCCAACCATTTCTCACTATTATGACATATTACATTCTCTTCTCTATTGGTTAAATAGAGGGATCTTTATTTTGAAGCATTCCCTTATGATCAACACTCATTTTTCTTACTGCTTTATTGGTATCCTTATGATAGCACTCTCATGATCTTACTATCCTTTTATTGCTGATAACAGAAATTTTATTGTTGATAACAGAAATGACATTCTCCATACTGTTTTTTATCATCATGATGATGTCCAAGTTCAATGTTTTGGTAGTCTTAACATATTGTTTTTTGTTTCTTTCAACTTCCTTCATGTTTAGTCACTAATTTTTGTATTAATACCTTGAAAATGGATATAAATTTTCCCTTTATTTTGATAGTCATTTGATATTAGTATTCCTTTTTTGGCCCATGATTGTCTTAAACATCACTGTTATCCATTGTATTATATTCTATTTGTTAGAATTGTCTTTTCTTTCATTGCTCATTTATGAATAGTGTATTTACCCTTGCCTCTTATTTGAAAGTAGTTTCATGTATTTTCGTTGGGTTTTTAACAATTTCATAATTTCATTGTAAATATAGGAAAAAATGACCAAGTGACTGATGTGACTGTAAGGGCATTTACCAAACCCCAAGACTGCAACAATATCCTTAGTAACTACAAAAGGATTGCAAGAAGTAACAATATTGCTCACCTCTAAAGGAAATGTATTGAAGGGTGAAATGGGCTTAAAATTCTTACACTTTATTTATCTTCGTGCAGAATAATTATTTGCAAATACCATCAAAATAGATTGGAAAAAGAAAACTAATGCTAAAAATGAAAAACTCTTTAAATATGTCATAACAACATTTGGTGATCCTAGTTTTAATAAAGATATTATTCTAGATATTGGACATAAATATATTCACGCTAAACCACATAATCTCGGGTAAAAATTGACAAAAGACTTGAGTTATCCACGTCCAACTTGGATCATAGACCAGTGACATGGGATGAACTTGTGAAAGATGCCAATTTTAAGTGGAAGACCCATAATAATCCAAACTATAGGCCATCTATACAAGGAGGTAAAAGATGCCTTCGAGATACAAGCAATGCAACCCCATCTCGGGTGTCAAAAATTGGATCTCACAAATTAGGATATGGTGGATATAATAGCATTCGTGGTGGCATGGTAAGTGAATATTTCATCTATTATATTTTATATTTCAATAAAAGAAGGTTGTAAGTTAATTGTATTGTGTGAGTCATTGTACCTTATAAATCTGGTTATCTTTGTACCTTATAAATCTGGTATCTTTGTTAATATAGGTTCACCAATTTTAAAAGGAAGCTTCAGAGGACGACTTGAAATATGCTATACTAAATGGTTCCCAAGGCCTTCGACAATGTATCATAGATTGAGGAGAGAAATTAATCACTGGTCATCAATTTGAGGGTATGTGCAAGATCATGAGGGGCCAGAAAGTGGCAATGTGAAAAAAATCCACTTTTCACTCGTCCAAAAGAACATGAAAATGTTTGTTGACTTGTTAGTAGACCTAGGAATAAGTACACCTAGGAAAACCTGACACTAAAGCATAAGCCTAATTGAGTACCAAACTTTTTTGGGTACCCGATATTTTTTTTTAAATTTTTTTTAAATTTTTTTTAATTATATATATATATATATATACAAATAAACATTCCTAGGACCCCTTGGGACACACTTGAGTGTTCCAATGTGTCACTGAG
>MU223881.1:2597761-2613979 GCA_018584345.1 Thuja plicata | reverse complement strand
TTTTTGTTGAAGGCTTTGGACATGTGCTTTTGATAGACCCTCATATGGTCAAATGATGCTTGACATTTTTCATCTAGAAGTTCTAACTCTTGAAGTCTCATGGCGCGGTAGTCTTCATCTGTAACTAAACCATATAAAGAAACTCTACGTGAAGGAATCTCAACCTCCAAAGTAACACTGCTTCAACACCATATGCAAGGGAAAAAGGAGTAGCCCCAGTAGGAGCACAAATACTCATTTTATAGGCCCACAAAGTTGTATTTATCTATAAATGCCAATCTCTACCATTCTTACACACTGTTCTATGCAAAATTTTAAGAATGGCCTTGTTTGATGCCTCTGCTTGACCATTTCCTTGCGGGAAGAAAATGGAGGACCAATGTTGTTTAATATTGAAATTCTTGCAAAGTTGTTTAAGGTCCTTATTTTTGAACTAGCCTCCATTATTAGTAATAATCTCTGAAGGCACTCCATATCAATAGATAATATGGTTTAGAATGAATAGAGAGACTATCTTACTCGAGGCAACAGAAAGTGGGACAACTTCTACCCATTTAGTGAAATAATCAGTAGTAGTGATGATAAATTTGTGTCCACCTAATGAGTTGGGATGAATCTACCCAGCAATTTCAAAGGCCCAGCGCTGAAATGGCCAATGAGATATAGAAGGAATAAGCTCCCTTCCTGGAGCATGTATTAGGTTACCATGTTTTCGACACTTTTCACATGACTTTGCAAAAGCTACTACATCAATCTACATCATCGGCCAATAGTACCCTACCCTAAGCAACCTTCAGGCCATGGCAAGACCATTGGAGTGTCCCCTATAGATGCCCCCATGAATGTTAACTAACGCTTGATCGGATTATTCATTTTCTAAGCATCTAAGAAATTTTCCATCTAGAACCCTCCTATACAAATCACCAGCGATAAGGGAATGGCGAGAGGAATTTCGGATAAGGTTTCTGTGTTCAGAGCGGTTAAAGGTTTTAGGTATAATGCCATCATGAAGATATGAATAAATGACACCATAACAGGATGACTCATGACCAACAAGGGTACAAATGATATGGCTTTCTTGGGAATCAAAGATAGCATGATGTAGCTCTTCCACCAGGAATTCAAATCTTGATTCATGTTTCTCTAGTTGAAGAAGTGAAGCAAGTGTAGACATACCATCAGCTGCTTTGTGTTTTGCTCTAGGGATTTGCAAAAAATGTGACAAATGTGAAGTATCTCTTCAAGGAATCAACCATTTTCTTCTAAGGTACCATTTTCTCATGTTTTGTTTGATATTCATCATTAACTTGGTTGATTATCAGCTATGAATCGCCATAGATGTCTAACTTTTTTATTCTCCATTCTATGGCTATCTTAAGTCCATTTATGAAAGCTTCATACTCAGCAATATTGTTTGTACATGGGAACAATAATTTGTAAGACTTAGTAATTTTGTACCCATGAGGAGAAACAAATAACACACCAGCTCCTAAAGCATTTTGCATAAAAGATCCATCAGAGAACATCTTCCAAGTTCTTTCAGTCATATACATAAGATGTTCATTTAGGAAGTCAACCTGAATAGGTGCATCATCTTGTAATGGGAAATCAGCCAATTGATCGGCTATAACTTGTCCTTTGATTGCTTTTCACTCAATGTAATCTATGTCAAATTCTAAAAGTACCATCATTCATTTAGCAAGTCTACCTGTGAGGGAAGCCTTACTTAGCAAGTATTTGAGTGGATCTATTTTTTCTTTGAGGTGTATATTATGCACAAGCATGTAATGTCACAACTTTTGGGAAGCAAACACAACAGCAAGGAAATCTTTTTCGATGCTAGTATAATTAACCTCATATGAAACAAGAGTACCGATAATGTAGTATATTGCCCTTTCTTTCCCATTTTCATCAAGTTGAGCCAGTAATGCCCCCAAGGAAGATTTTGTCATTGAAATGTATAAAATAAGTGGTTTCCCTAGGATAGGAGGCATTAAAATAGGAGGATTTGCCAAGTACTTCTTGATTTGATCTATGCTCTTTTGACAATCCTCATTCCAAACACATTTGATTCCCTTATGTAAGTTCTTATTGAAAGGTTGAGCTCTATCTACCAATTGTGAAATAAATCTCCTTATAGATTGAAGACGTCACTGAAGAATTCTCATTTGACTAATATTTTTAGGAGGTGGCATATCTATGATTGCTTGAACTTTTTAGGATCCACCTCTATTCCTTTTGCTAAAATGATAAAACCAAGTAATTTTCCATATGTGACTCCAAATGCACACTTTTTAGGATTTAACCTTAGCTAAAATTGTTCCATACGATCTAGAATTACTTCCAAATCATCGAAGTGTGTATCTCTTTGTTTAGACTTGGCCAAGGTGTCATCTACATAATCTTCCATATTTTTGTGCATCATATCATGAAAAATAGTTGTCATAGCTCGTTGATAGGTAGCTCCTACATTTTTCAATCCAAAAGGCATAACGTTCCACCAATAGGTACCCCATGCACAAGTGAATGCAGTCTTTTCTTGATCTTTAGTAGCTATCTTAATTTATTGTACCCAGAAAAACCATCCATCAAGGAATAAATCTCATAACCCGCAGTCATATCCACTATCATGTCTATATTGGGGAGTGGAAAGTCATCCTTTGGGAATACTCTATTAAGATCTCTAAATTCTGTGCAAACTCGAATGGATTTGTCATGTTTGGAAACTAGTACAATATTTGATATCCATTCAGCATAGGCAATAGCTCTTATAAATTTTGCACCAAGAATTTTTTCTAATTAAGCTTTGACTAGAAGAGCTATGTGAGGATGCATCTTTCTCAATTTTTGTTTAACTGGTTTGACATTTGGAGCTATAGATAAGTGATGCATAATAAGATTAATGTCCAATCCTGACATATTTGAATAAGTCCATGCAAAATTGATTTTCTTCTTTTGTAAGAACTTAGTGTAAGCTTCTTTTTCTGTTGGTGACAAGGACTCAGCCAAGTGCACTATCTGTCGAGCCCCATTTGTTCCCAAATTAACTGCTTGTGTTGGCTCAATAAGAACTAAAGATCGATCTTGAAAATAACTGGGGAGACAATCAAGTACCTCATCCTTAGGTGCCTTAGAGAGGTTTTCACCCTTGGATATGTCATTTCTTTTTAATTTTTTTAGTTTTGACACTGCCACATAGTGGTTTTCTCCATCAGAACACCTATACTTTTTATTTTCTTTTCTCTTTATCTTGTGACTAAGGTACTTGATGTCTGGCTCTATCATAATGGTAGTTAGTTCATTGGTGGAAGAGACTATGGGTTCAATGGCATTTAGGTAACAATCTATCTCATAATCATTTTGAAATGTTAAAAGCTCAGGTTCTTGATAGCATTGGGACCAATCAATAAGGTCAAGATAAACAAGAGGCAAGTAAATGACTAGTTCAAGGATATAAATGTGAATGATATTATTGCTGGTGACTGAAGAGTCAGAGTCTGTCAAGTATCTGTCTAGGTTACCCAAATCAAGATTCATCCTAACAAGTGAATAATCATCCACTGAAGCAACATGTGGGTTCAAAACCTCTAAGCCTACATGTGACTCGTTATCTCCCTCAGGTTGAGAACTATAAATGTGTACAACATCACCATCTCTATCAACTATTGAGTGCTCCAAAAAAGAGTCCCATTCATACTCATTAGAACTGGTATCTGAATTGTGACTAGGACGATGACACCATGAAGGCTTGAGACATCGTAATGTTGAAGGTCCAATTTCATCAAAATTAGTTCTTTCTCTTTCCATTAAACGAGCAATATTCTTTCTTTGGTGCTCTCTCAAAGGATCCTCTATATCTGATTCTTGTTCTAAAGTTGCAATTGATGCATGAGTGGCTAAAATATCTGTATCTCCCCAAAGGAGAGTAGTGGAAGGGACCCAATATTCACACATATCTTTTTTATTTGTCAAATTAGGTTCATATTCTTGTTCATCATCACTATCCAACTTTTCAAATAGCAGATTGGTACACTTGTTGCAATTTTCAAATCCTAGGCCAACTGGTTTATTAGACTTGCATCCAAATTTAGCATGATCAAGAGGTTCAGACCTAACATCCAAATTGTTATTAAGAGGGCCATACCCAAGATAGCCCATATTCTTGACAAAAGTATATCCTCTTCCATAAGCTTTAGGAGAAGGAGAGAAATTCTCATTGTGCTTATACTTTTCTTCTCTATAGATCCAATCTCTAACAAATGTTTCCTCTTTCTCATTTTGAATAGGCACTGATGATTCTACAAATTTTCCATATAATATCATAGCTGAAGAGGAAATATTCATCTCTTTTGAAGATTTACCATAAGACCTAGGTGAAATTGGCAATGTTGTGAGGGAGTCAAGTTTATACCCCCCCATACCAAGGTCTATTGTCTTAAACTTGTCTTTACATCTTGCTAAGGTAGCATCAAAATCTTCTGCTTCTCTATTGAGGGGAAAATGAGCTCCTACTAAAATTGAATTAATAGATAAAGTGTTATCCCCAGGTATACAAATCTCTATGCCATTGTAGGGTAACTTAACACATTGATGGTAGGTAGACAACACTGCTTGCATGTCATGAATCCATGGCCTTCCAAGTAAAATATTTTATGAAAGGGGTCCAACATCAAATATTTGAAACAAAATATCCTTTTGAATAGGGCCAATCCTAACAGGAAGGATTTCCAACCCCTTGGAACTTCTTTCTGCCTCATCATAGGCTTTGATAGTAATTCTTTTTCGGGTATCAATAACTTCTTCAGAATAACCCAATTCTTTCAAAAGACTAAAAGAACAAATATTAATCCCAGCACCCCCATCTATTAAAACATTCCTAACATAGGTTCTATGGATCATGACCTCAATATGAAGGGAAAGTTTGTGTGGATGGCTCAAAGTTTTATCATCATCTTCTTAAAATATAAGGTAATGAGGGGTAGCAATGTGATTAACCATATTCTAGAATTGATCAATATCTAAGTTATTGGGGACATTTTCCATACACAAAGCATCCTCAAGGATTTGTTTATGTCTTGGAGACAAGTCTAAGAGCTCAAAGATCAAAATCTAAGTAGGTGTTCTCTGTAACTGATCAACAAGATTGTAGTTCAATTTAGGTTTGACAGCTGGCTTCAAGGTAACAGGCTTGGATGCCACTTGCTTAGGTTTACTATATTGACTTGAATTTGGTCCTCTAATGACAACGGGACCTTCACTTTGAGTAATAGCATTAAGGGCTTGAGACAACCTTCTAGATTTAGGACCCCTTAGCACCACAATAGGATCTTTTTCAAAAATAGGAGGAGAGTCTTCATCTAGATCATAACCATAAGGATCTCTTCCACTCATCATGTTAACATTTTATTCCACAAATTCAAGCATGGTGATGGTATTCTTTTCATCTGTATAAGTATAATTGACTTTAGCTTTGCCATTATTGGATTTAGAGGTTTCCCCCTTTTCATACTTGGGCAAAGGTTCCTTGAATGCTTTATGATCAACATTGGTGTTCAATCCATCTACAGTAATTTGGTTACTCTCAATGAGATTTTGAATGATGTGCCTGAGTTTGTAGCAATGTTGAATGTCATGTCTAATACCATTATGAAATATGCAATAGGCTTTCTTCTTCCACCAAGGTGGTTTAACTGTAGATATATGAAAATTCATTGCATCTTGAGGACGTATCAGATTGCTAGCAACAAGTTTATTGAAAATCTCTCCATATGTTTCACCAAGTTTTGCAAATTGACATTTTTCGCTTGTAGGCTTACCTTGGTAACTTGGCTTACTTTCTTGTTGATTGGATGTATTGAGCTTTGTAGCTTGAAAATTACTAGATAAGTGTAACATAGGTTGATCCTTATGTTGGGAGGAATCCACAACTCCATCATTAACCACTTGTTTGTTCTTATTCCAATATTGGTTCTTTCCTTTATCCTTGTTAGAATTGTTGTTTTTTTGACCATTTTTATTGTTATTTCCATGTTTAGTCGAATTTCCTTGCTCTTTCAAAACATCTTCAATTCGGCATGCAGTCTCAACCATGGTGTCAAATGAATCAAAAACCATTTTCTTAACCTCATACTACATTTCAGGAACCAAATTGCTAACAAGAATGTCAATCTTTTCATTATCAGGAATAGTTTTAGAATAGCAAGAGCATTTTCTTCTCCACCTTTGCAAGAAGGTAACAAAGGACTTTCCTTGATTCTACTTTAAGCTACATAAGTCCAACAAAGTGATAGATCTTGAAATATTGTATGCAAAGTGTTGAACAAATTTTTGAACAAGCTCTTTGAAAGTCTTAACAGGAGGAGTTATCTTAGCAACCATTCCATTGCTTTCCCCCTAATACTTTGTGGGAATAACCTCATGAGGTAAGAATCATCTCGATGAAACTCAAAATTGGTGGTATAAAATTTGCACACATGATCATGTGGATCTCCACTCCCATCATATTTGTCATATTGAGGAATTTCAACCTTTCTAGGAAATTCTTTCACGTCAACACTCTTATCAAAAGGATTAGGACAAATTGAGTCCAATGAGAAAGAATTCTTAGGTGCAGATATTTTGGCTATTTGTCTTTGTATTTCATCCATCTTCTCCTCTTGAGATGGATCTTGTCTCTTAATTTTTCTATCCATGTCAAAGTTGTAAGGGACCTTAGCCCCATTATCAATTAGACTCTTTACGATCTCATCTTAGTTTTGCTTCACATACTTCTCCACATACTATTGAAAGAATGGTTCTTGTTGCATGTGCATGAAATCTTGGGAGGTGCGATCAAAACTCATGCTACTACCTCCATATTGTGAACCTTAATGAGCACATTGTAAAGATGGCTTTGAGCTCCTAGGAGGAGTTTGTCTCCTATGATGATCATGTCTAGAAAGCCTTCTTCCTCTTTGACTAGGAAATCATGATGGTGGCCTTGAATGCCTCCTACTTCTTGGAGTCCTTGGAGGAGTGGATGGAGGAGAACTGTTTCCACCACTAACATGCATATTTTTGAATGGATCATTGAGTTGTCTAGCCAAAAGCCTATCTCTTTCCTCTTGAATGGCTTTCCTTTCCATTTCAATTAAATCTTGCTTCTCCAATTCTAAATTTTTAATTTGTTCATCTTGAAATACCTTCTTTTCATGCTCAATCCTCTTGAGTTTGTCACTCATGTAGTTGGTAGATATTTTAAGAGGTGAGATTGGTCTTGAATGTTGAAACAAGTTGTTGGTATAAGTTGCATTGATGTGAGCATCATGAAGCTCATCTCCTTGTTTCTCATGTTGTGATAATTCATCATTATTAACATGTCTCTTACCTTTTTCTCTCTCAGCCCTTTGATGTGCATCCAAATATCTTGTTGAAATAAGGGGTGAGGTTGGTCTATTGTTATGAGAGGAACCACTGAATGAAATAGAATGTCCACTCCTTGCAAACAAATCCTCATAATGTTTATCCATGGCTTCCCTCTCTCTTCGAGTCATTGTGTAACTCATATCCATAGAAGAGTGAGAAGATGCTAAGGGGATAACCAACTCAGTAAGGCGACTCTTGAAATCAAACCAAATTTTTGACATATTCCTAGGTGATTGATCAAATATGGGTCCTTTTTCCTTATGTCTTTGGTGAGTCTTTACTAAGGGTATTTGGTTAAAAATCACTTGAGGTTGTTTTCCTTGATTTACTTGATATCTTGTTGTAACTGGCATGAAAGAAAAGGTACTAGCTGATAGGATTACCCTAAGAGACATTGGTACCAAACTAGGATAGAAAAGGCATGAAATTGTCCACAAAGAGGTGATAAGATAGAAAATTGCAAATAGGGATAAGCCAACACTACCGCAGAGGTGCCCAATAAATTTGGGTGAATACCCTAGCACATATGGATCAGGAGGATGATCTTACCCAAGTTATATAAATTGAGATTGAAATTGTATGAAAGTGGATAGACAAGAGACTACCAAGACTCTCCAAGTGTGTTATCAAAGAAACTAAAGGTTTATCTTTTCAACAAGGGTGGTTTCTAGCTCACCAAGCGCTAAGCAAGGTCACTTGTGAAATCAAAGATTGCTAATTCAAGAGGTCAAACACAAGAATCTCAAGCAAAACAAGCTTCTAACAACATGGTAAGTAATCCAATTTGACCTGGATCAACCCAGAAAATTGAAAATGATAGGACATCAAACTAAACAGGCTCAAAAAATGACAACAACAGTTCATTGATGGGCAGTTTCATGCGAGGCAATGTTGTCTCACGCGAGGAAATGCAGGATCGCATGACAGAATTCACCGAACAATGTGATAATACAACAGAATGGTGAAAACTGGAAATAGTAACTGGCATCAAGTTTTGTGTGAGGATTTACAGAGAGTTGTGTGAGGAAGTACAACAAATGGTGTGAAGAAATAGTTTTCTCGCACGAGGAAAGGACACAAAACTCAGATTTCATGTGATTTAAATAACCAACTAGGTACATTAATAGATTTTATCATTAACCAAGCACGTAGGGAAGCAATCAGGGAGTTCAAGAAATCAATGTCTTCAAATAATGAGCAAGGGACAAAGTAACCTTGCACATGAACATAGATAGTGTCATAGTAATTATACTCCATAAGAATGCTACTTGTGTATGTTCTCAAATGTTTTCCAATCACGCACATAGTCCTATAAAATAAAAGGTTGGTTGCACTATGGTTCTTAGTAATGGCTTGACTCTACAACTTTTACAATTTGAAGTGGGTGAAATCCAATCCCGATGCACTAAGGTTTTGACACAGTTCAAGAATTTAATCAATAAGAAGCTGCTGAGGAGATTTGACAACCCATAAGAAACTACACTTGTGGAGATTTCTTCCACAAGCACATTTATATAGTGACTGTCACTACCATGGTGAAAATGGCTATTACCGCTTGAGGTTCCATCCATGTGGTTGACCCAATAAAGGGAATGTCCACTATGGTTAACCCTCTCTAACAAGGAAGACTCACAATATGGACCACATGGGGACTTAGTTCAGATTTAAGGGTTCCAAGTTTCTGATTCTCCCAAAAGGGAAAAGAACATAATCCTCTAGCCTCTTCACCTTACTGAAACATAGAAAACATGATTCATTGACCCACTAATTTGAAATAAGCTCATTCAAGGCTCACATAACAACAAATGACACCAATCCCCCAAAGAGAGAAAGTATTGCCAAAAGTTGAAGCCCAAATCAAGTTGACCAATGAGATGAAAACAAAATCCTTCCCTAGCTACAAGGGGATCTATCATCAAGAAGAGCTTCACATGTAAAATAAGGGAATGAAGCCCACTCTCTCAAGATCTCCACAAATAGTGTTCATAGGGCCTAATTACTATGTGAAACATATATTCAAGAAATCAAATCTAGGTCCATTTTTAGAGAACCAATTGGGAATATGATCTATGAAAGCAAGAAACACTCAAGCTAAACGCATAAGATGTTCATTTTAATTCCCAAAATCCAAATTTTATAGAGATCAACAAAATACCTCAAATCCAATGCAACACGAATCATTTGTTGTTTATCCAAGCAAGTCCAAATCAGAAACAACAACAACAACAACAACAACAACAATAAATCACAAACCACTAGAAATAGTAAACATTAGTGGTTAGCACAAAAAATCAGAGATATATCAATATATCAATGAAAAATAGATCTCTAGTGTAAAATCTTGCACGAATAAACATACAAAGCTGCACGAGAAAGTACACGATGCCACGCAAGCAAACAAAAATCTCGTGTGAGGAAATGCACAGTCACATGACAAAATGCACAGGAAGTTAAAAAAATACAAAAACAACAAACCAGTCAAATCATGGCTTGATGCCAAATCTCACACAAGGAAGTACACCATGCTATGCAAAGAAGTACATTGAACCATGTGAGAAAACACCAGATCTAGCACAATCTTGCACCAGGTCCTGCAAAAGCTCACACGAACCTTCTCTGCAGACAAAAATAGCAAGTATGAAAAAGATAGAAATTTTAGATCTGAAAATAAATTGATGAAAAATAGCTAAAGAGACAGAAAATGAATCTCTTGCCTCATGGTGGGTGCCAAAAATATGTGCTAAAATGTTGACACACTTCTATGAATCATTCCATCCAAGGTTACTCAAGAATGAGGCCTCAAATATTGATCCATAGCTCTCTAGTCATGGAGTGCAAAGGTTTGAAATTGAGGCACTCAGATTGACCTAGTTAGTGCCTATGCAAGTACACCATGAAATGAGATATTCAAATGCATGAAAATGAGATCTACTCTATATGATTACAATGCATGAAAATATATTAATCTAAATGATAACAATGTATGATTAATCTATGAAAGGAAATATGCAAATCTAATCTATGAAAATAAACATGAATCTAGTCTACATGAATAGCCATGGATGCAAGAAGAAGAAGAAAAAGAAGAGAGAATTTTCAATATCTAAGCTCAAGTGCCCAAATCCTCCTCCAAAATTGCTCTCCAAACCTGGAGCATAACAATACTATGAAAACCTAATAATCAAAATGAGGAGGAGAGTTCTCCTTTTAAAGGAAAGTGAACGGTTGAGATTAAGAGGCAAAAATCAAAGGCTATGATTAAGAGGAAAAAACCCACCACTTAGGAGGATGTGAAGAAAAAGAGATTCTTATTTAATTTTCATTTAATTTATTTCTTTTTTCATCAAATAAAGTGCTTTAAGTGGGGATTTTTATTTATTTAATTAAAAGATGGGTTTTCTTTATAATTAAATAAATTAGAATAATTTACTTTAATTAAATGGGGGAAATTGAATTTTATTAAATAAGAGAAATTTTATTTAATTAAAAGGGATAAATTTACTTTAATTAAATAAGATAAATTTTATTCAATTAAAAGGGAGTAAATCTTTTAATTAAATAAGATAAATTTTATTTAATTAAAAGGAAAATTAAATCTTTTAATTAGATAAAAATGATTAAACCTAAGGAAATATTGAAATAATTGAATAATTGAATAAATTACAATTTGATCAAGGAAATTGATTTGAATTGAAAATATTGCAAAGCATTGATTCATGAAATTGATAAAATGATAAATGGGGCCGATAGTCTAGGCGACCATTTTAGGGTGCATACACCCAACACTCTAAAACCTACACAATGTATTAATCAAAACTATTGTTGTTTACAATACACTTACAATGCAAGTTCTTTCAGGAGATAATCGACACTAGAAGACAAATCTGGCAGTATAACAACATTCCAACAATACACTAAATTCTCTTTGTGATTTGCAACCCAAAAATGCTTATATCATGTGCTTCCCTTTTTAGGGAAACTTCCAAAGATAACCGTATTAGGGTTTTACCATTCTTCAAAAAATAGGAACCCTAAACACCACACATTGTAGAAGAGTGTACAATACTCAACATAATCAGTTGCCACATGTCTTGCATGTCTTCACCTATCATCAAATCTTTCACAATTAGCTCTTACAAATATTAATGACCATCATAGGAATCTGTCATAACTATTTCAGTCATGATTACCTTACACATTGTCCAAAGTGCCGACATTTGGCAAATAACCTCTATTCACCTAGACCAAGTTTGATCATCCTTGTCATCTTCCATGTGGATTGGAAACACATGTCCACTCAACTAAATGATAGAACATATGTCAAACTTAAATACATTATTTGCAAACAATTAGATACAAAACAAATAATATCAAATGTAAGGAAATATACAAGGTTGAGACACCTTATTCCTAACATTCTCCCACTTGTCAAACACCTTGTAAGAGCCAAAGGAAATAACAAGATTTAACTGCTATAGGCCGAGAGGCCCATAGACTTCGAACACCATCTGAAATTCTCTGTGCCCACAAGTTTTGTCAATGCATCCGCAACATTCTTTACTATATCTACCTTCTCCAAACTTACCATTCCATCCTCTACCACATCTCCTCAAATTGAAACCGCACATCAATGTACTTGGTTCTGGCATGGAAAGTTAGATTCTTCACAAGGAAAATAGCACTCTAACTATCACAACAAATTGTAATCTGTCCTGCATCAACACCAACATCTGAACATAGCCTCGTAAGCCAAATGGCTTCCTTACAAGCATGAGTAGCAACCATGTACTCTACTTCTATCATAGACAAAGAAACCATAGGTTGTCGCTTACTTATTCAACTAATGGCACCACCAAACATAGTGAACGCATAGGCACTGGTGGATCTCCTGCTGTCAATGTCACCTACCCAATCTGAATCCACAAACCCACAAATACAAAATGAATGTGGAGCGCTAGAAGAGTTTCCATGATATCATATGGAATACTTTAATCTACCCTTCAAATATCTGAACACTCTATTAACTACATCCCAATGTACCCATCCAGGTTTAGCCATAAACTAACTCAAGACTCCAACTACTTGGGCAATATCTAGTCTAGTACAGACTATAGCATACATAAGGCTGCCAACTGCACTCATATAAGGTACTTTTCTCATGTCCTCCACCTCACTAGGAGATTTTGGACAATCATCCACAGATAAATTTGTTCCCATAGAAACAGGAACACACAATGGCCTGCAATCTTCCATGCTAAACATGTCCAACACAAAATTCACAGACTTATTGTGACTCAACCAAAGTTTTCTGTTAGATCTATCTATGCTGATTTCCATTCCCAAAATATACCTGGCTACCCCTAGCTCTTTCATGTCAAACTATGCTGACAATTGAGACTTCAAATCAGAAATCATACCCATACCCTTCCCAATCAACAACATATAATCAACATATAATGAAATAATAAGAAGGCTATCATTTTCAACTTTGAAATAAACACAATGATCTAATTTCCATCTCAGAAAACCAAACGACAACACAAAGGCATCAAATTTAAGGTACCACATCCTAGGAGTTTGTTTCAAACCATACAAAGACTTCTTTAATCTACAAACCAAAGACTCTTTACCTTTTAGAATATAGTGCTTAGACTGTGACATATAGAGCTCTTCCTCCAAATCACCACAAAGGAATGTTGTCTTCACATCCATCTATTCTACCTCTAAATCATATGATGCTATTAGAGATAACATAAATTTAATGGATCTAAGATTTGCAAGAGGAGATAATATTTCACCATAATCAATTCCCTCCACCTATGAATACCCCTTTACAACCAATCTAGCCTTGTACCTCTCAACACTGCCATCTACACAAAATTTCTTCTTAAACACCTATTTGCTTCCAACATGTTTCCGTCTTTTAGGCAAAGATAGCAGCTCCCAAGTTTTTTTATTCTCCAATGAAGCCATCTCATCATCCATGGCCTCAATCTAGGAACCTTCATCTTCCATACCTATAGCCTCTTTCACAGATCTAGGCTCAATAGCTTTTGTAATCAAGGCATAAGTACAAGTGGAATCTAACATAGAAAATCCAAACCTCTCTGGTTTCTTTCTTTCTCTTGTGGATCTCCTCTAGGGATGAGGTTGAGGTTTTTCTACCTCTTCTTATAAATTTTCAGAGTTACTAGAGCTCTCCTCATCATCAGATCCATCATGGTCTCTTCGTTCTGTCTTCTCAGGGGTAGGAGGCAACTGAACAACATATTTTTTCATTTCTTTTTCATCTGGCTATAGCACAATAGGAGAAGGTGTTAGCTCTCTAAAAATAACATTCCTACTATACAACACCTTACCAATCATAGGATCCCAAAGCTTGTAACCTTTCACACCAACACTGTAGCCAATGAAGATACATTTTACAAATTTGTTTTCTAACTTAGATCTTCTCTCCTTAGGCACATGTGCATAATCTTCACAATCAAAAACATGAAGATGTCTAACTAAAGGCTTCTTACTAGACCACACCTCTAGGGGTGTCTTACCAACAAGAGCTTATGTAAGAGATCTGTTAACCAAATAGAAAGCAATGCCCACAACTTCAGCCCAAAACCTTTGTTTGAGGCCAACTCCACTAAGCATACTCCTAGCCTTCTCCATCAGTGTCATGTTAATTCTTTTTGCAAATCCATTTTTATATGGGGTATAAGGAGTTGTCCTATGCATCTCGATCCCTCATTCTTTACAGAAATGTTCAAACTCTATTGAAAAAAACTCACCACCATTGTTAGTTCTCACACACTTAATTCTTTTACTAGTCTGATTCTCTACAAGAGCTTTAAATTCTTTGAACTGACTGAAAAATTGTGTCTTTCTTTTAAGGAAATAAATCCATGTCCCTCTACTGTAATCATCTATAAAAGATACAAAATATATAGATTTGGAAAGTGAAGGAACTTTAGCATGACCAAACACATCTGAATGGATAAGATCCAAAATACTAGAAGACTTGTGAGAACTGTAGTAAAAATGAGCATGATTTTGTTTACCATAAACACAGTGTTCACAGAAGTCAAACTCAAGATTGTAATCATTTATCCCCTCAATGGGGTTTTTATTTTTTAGGGTTCTGAGAGCTTTCTCATCAATGTGGCCAAATGTCATATGCCACAACATTGTCTTTTCTGGAGGAAGTTTGCCTTCCAAAGTGTTAGCACCCTTAGGTACACTTGCTGCACTACCATCGGAACCCATTACCATAGACTCCTTCACTTCTGTTTTAGATGGTGGAGTTGAAGTGATTGCTACTCTCTTCCTTGAGATAGAATAGCTATTGCACTGCAAAGTGCAAGCATCCAGCTAAAATAGGGTACCTCTTCTGGTACCTTTCACAAGAACTATAGCTCCTCTAATCATCTTGCATCCATCTTTAAAAAAAACAACTTGCACACCTACATCATTCAGCATACTTACATATAATAGGTTTCATGTTGAACCCAGGATGTGCATTACCTCGTTGATCCCCTTTAATCATCCATCAAGGAATCTGATGGTGACTCTTCCTCGTCCAACTATCTCTAGGTGAGAATCATCACCCAGGTACACCTTTCCACCATTGAACTCCTCATACTTTGAGAACCAACTTTGATGAGAGGTCATGTGAAAAGAAGCACCCGAGTCAATTAGCTACAAATCATCAGATGCATGGGTGGCCAAGGCTATGACAAAATCATCGCCATCTTCTTGAGATTTTTTAGAATCTAAATCTTGTCTTTTCTTCTTCTTCTTTGGCTCTTTTCAGTCCTTACAAAAGTGCCCAGACTTACCATAGTTCCAATATGTTTCCTTAGAATTTCCAGGAGTCTTAGATTTCCCACAGGATTTGGATCTACCCTTTTCAAACTTCTTGTCATTTTTCTTTCCTTTGTCTTTGGATCTACCATGAACAGAAAGGGCTTCCTTGGTTGAATCAGAGGTCTTTCTTCACATCTTCTTAGATAAAAACAAAGACACCACATCATCCATTTGGAAAGTGACAATAGTACTCCCAAGTTTCATCAAAAGATGGTCTCATGAATCTGGCAAGGAACATAGAAGGGTCATACATCGATCCTCCTCCTCCAACATGACACCGGTTGATGTCAATTGTGCAATCAACATGTTAAATGCATTTAGGTGATCTGCAATAGATCCTCCTTCCTCCATTCTTATAGAATACAAATTCTTTTTCAGGAACAATCTATTCACCAAGGACTTGGTCTGATACACAAACCCAAGCCGTGTCTACAATTTGTTTTCAGTATTCTCCTCGAGAACATTAAGGAGAATAGAATCTGCTAGACAGAGTCTAATGAGACCCTTATCTTTCTGATCCTTGAGATCACAATCTTCTTAAGGCATGTTTACTAGTTTGATATCATTTTCAACCACCTCCCATACATCACGGTCTACAAGCATGTCCTCGATCTGGAGTTTCCACAACTCAAAGTTTGTGTTACTGAACTTTTCCACCTCCATTCTACTATATGAAGAACCTACCATCTCTTCCTACAATAAGGTTATGAATACTCTGCAACAATACTCCCACTAAATTGGAGATTAGCTCAAGAAAACTGTACCTTATCAAATAGAACCAAAATTGGCCAAGCTCTGATACCAACTGAAAGGAAACTAATTGTGTGGAAAATAGTTCCCTACGCTAAACTCCCAAGAAGACGATCATGCAAATTTAGATTTAACCCTTATCAATTATAGAATGATAAAAAAATAACATGCATATAAAGGAAAATGAGAATGACACAATGATTTATC
>MU223881.1:2579584-2594128 GCA_018584345.1 Thuja plicata | reverse complement strand
TATATATATATATATATATATAGTTTCAATATGAAGATATTATGCGATATATTGTAAAACCCATATTAATATATAATATATAAAATAATATATAATATATGATATATATAATGTAACATTTAATATTAATATATATAATAAATAATCTAATATATAATTTTTGATATAAAATATATCACATGAAGGAGGGAGAAAGGGGAGGGAAAACTTAAAAATCAAAATTTTACTGTCATTTTTTGGTACCTAAAAATATCGGGTAAAATTGGGTACCTGATTAGGCTCGGTATTGTTTTGTACACCAAACCTATATGGTCAACTCTAAAAATGTCACAAAAATGTGTTTTTCCCCTGTTTCTCTGAGTTCCAGACTTCGACCATGTAGCTGACGACTTTTTTTTTCACCTGAATTTGATGAAACAAAAAGGGTATCTTAAGGAGATTATCAGCTTTCTATCAATATAATTGTTGTCAAATTTTGAATTTGGTAAGTAATTATTAGTTATTTTCTAATTTAGTTACGTCTAAAGTGCTTATTTATATACTAAATGAAAAACAGCTATAACTTTCAAACGATATAACATTTTTGAAATCAGAAAAATGTGTCAAATTCTATGCTTCGCCTACTATAAGGGAATTTTTTTTTTTTTTTTTTTTTTAAAGTTTTCAACGAGTTAAGGTGGTCAGACATGGGAGTTATTTTATTTTGAAAATGTTGTAGCAGAAAATTCATAATTAATTATTTTTTTGGAATAAAATTACAAAATAATATGCGTCGCATCCAGGCATGAGTTTACTACTTATATATAAAATTTAATAAAAAAATATTATCATTTGATTATGATTAAGCTGGTCAGACATACACCTACTTCTTATTTTTTTCCTCAAATTTTTGTACTGCTGCATTAAAATTTATACTTTTCACCAATCATATTTAATTTTTTTCACAAAAGGCCTAGTAGTTTAGAAACTGCATTCAATTTCCTACAGATTCTATTCTTACAACTTTTTTTATATTAGGTTGATAGCTAGTCAAAATTTTCACGTCAAGTTTACTAACCCTAATTTTCTAATTTTTCATTGCCACTTAAGGGCATAGTTTGGCCCCTCATGATCTTGCACATACCCTTGAGGTAATTAATTAATATATTTTAGGACTTATAGAATAATTTAATTGCATGTATTATATTTTAACCAGTTAAATTGTGTTGTGTATAGGAAGCCCAATAATAAAAATCATCAAGTGAAGCATCTGGTAGTGAGCATGAGGAGGAGATACATTCACTTGATGAATATTTTGTCCCACACAATGATTCAATTGTCATTCTAGAACCTCAACATGAAACCATCATTGAATCTCAACAAACGCGAGACAAGAATAATGTGGAAGATGTTCAATGCAATGAGAAATCCACAACCAAAATTAGTGTAGTGCCTCGTAGAAAGAGGACCAATAGGAAAAGGCTGGATAGAAATAGTTCCAAAGATAACATAAAAATAGATTAAATTTTATAGGACTTTTCCTTCTATTTATAAAAATAATGCATGCTCTATTTCTTGTTGTGCATGCGCTGGATTTAGTTGTCCATGCTTTGCTACATATTGTTCTTAGAGATGCAGAAAACTTTATTTTATATGTAAAACTATTGTTAGTAGTAGTTATTTGTGGTGTTTAATTTAGAGATTTTAGTCGGCAATAGAGTTTGCAAACTCTATGTATATAGCATGTCTACCTTTTTATATGTGTAAGTTGCAATGAACACTATGTGTGCATCATTACCATTTTAGCAATAAAACAACAGGGGATTCTATAGAGGAGAATTCTATTCTTTTCTACACATTTTTTTGTTAACTTGTTGAGGTGAAAACACATATTACAAGAGATCTAGGTACTATTTTTATTCTTGTTTAATATTCATTTGGCTGCATTCGAAGTGTTGGTTACTACTTGAAAGGCTTGAATATATTTTTTGGTATTGTCTCTTTTGGTAGACTAGTGACTCTCTTTTCCATTTATTTGAAAAATGTTTGAGTGTATGTTGGTTTGTTCAATGAATCAAAATTCCACTTCGTTTTTATGGTAGGTTGTGGTAAGTGTCGATATAATTATTGGACCTACTCTTGTTGGCAAGGTATGCAAAATTGTTAATGATTGATATTTATGCTCACTAATGTATACACATTTCTTCAGCATTATGCATGTGGGGTGCTATGTGGGGTGCTCAAGTGTTAAACTAATACTCAAAAATTTCAAATTGTTTTTCTCTTAGGATCTAATAGATAAGACCAAAATTGATACATTCATGGTACAAACTTTTTATGGAACCCAAAATTAATGGTGCTGGTGCAAACAAAAGGCATATTTTATCTTATGAAATATTTGATTTTCTTTTAAATTCTCCTTCAACTAGGAAATATTTGATTTATCTTACAAAATATTTGATTTTCTTATAAATTCTTGGCACATGGGCACAATTGTATAACATTTTCCTGATTTTTTCTTTCAGATTGGACCACAAGCTATTATTTTTGTTGCCAGAGATGATGCGGTACCAAATGAGAGTATCTCTAAGGAGGATGACTATGAAGAGGATACCGAGGATAGTGAAGACAATTCTACTAATTGGGGAACTAATGATTCTGATGAAGTTAACAATGCCTTTCTAAACACCTTTGGGTTGGTTCTATTGGCTATGTTATTGTTAAGTCTTCAGTTTTAGGATATATGTTTTTCAACTGATAGATTAATTCTATTGGAAGGTAGAGGAAGCTTCTTCAACCTATTTTGGTACACATGGATATTATGTACTACAAATAGGAAACAAAAATTTAATGCAGAATACATCTTAAGCCAAAACAATGGTGTTTTTGTTTCAATTTCTCAAACTGCATTTGAATTTGTTGCAAAGTTTTTTTGAGGATTTCTTGGGTTCCAAGGATCACAACTACTTTCAAATATGGAAATTACTCAAGGTGAACCTTCCTAGAAACATATACTCAATAGCCCTGAAGTGGGTATTTTCTAAGAGCAGGAGCTCATAAGAGGTTTAGAGTATAATCTTTCAGAGTCTACTTCCATGAATGTTGGGGATGGATTGAATATTGTATATAGTTCAGAAGTTTCACTAAGAGGTATTGAGGAAGTAGAAGTATAGGCTTCAAAAGATGAATTAGGGACTCATAGAATAATTGAGGACCAAGGCCGTAATTTTAGAAAGAGTCTCGCTGATTTAGAAAAGTTGACACTCCATACTGTTGAGAAACAGAAAAATGAGGAAGATTATTTGTCCAATTTTTATGCCTTTGGCAACAATGAATTTGGACACTTCAAATTGTTTGAAAGTGTTATAGATCTCAATGACCACTTCCTCTTTGACAAAAACCCGCCAGGTATTTTTACTTATGACATTTTTCTCCTTAAGTGGAAATGTATTTAACAAGCGTTTAGGAAGATGTGTTTATGCTTATAGGAATAAAGAATTGAAAATTATGTTATCACAAAAGCTTCGATTCTTGTATGTAGTCTAGCAGCCAGCATCAATGGATAAATAAAGTACAACAAGAATGGGCTATCCTAGAAAACAATCTACCTGGTAAATACAGTAGGCTTGAGTCTTAAAATTATTATTCTCATATGCACATCTAGATCTTTACCTACACTTCATAAGTGATATATTGAGTGATTTTTATAATCCTTAGTATCTTAGGATTGCATTTTTCTAATATTTATAAATATTCAAGGTTGGGACTACCTTGTAAAAATTAAGCCAGTTTTAAATCAATGAAGAGATTTCTTACACAATCCTCTAGAAATATTATTTTGTCTAGCATGGATTATCCAAATCAAGTTGATTTGTCATGGGAATGATGTTAGCTTATCCCTTCCATGTTCTGGATTGAATACACAATGAATCTTACTTTAGCTGGATAGATTTTATTTACGTTAGAGTTTTTGAAGACCAAATGGACTTACAACAGGCTGAAATTAATAGAGCAATTGCCACTCCATATCAAGATGACCTTTTTTCTTTGATATTAATCTTCCAAATGAGTACCCTTGCATACCAGCTCTAAGCATATTTTTAATATTATCTCATGTTTTATTTTTAATATGCATGGATCAGCACTTATGTTGTACTTCTTTGTTTAATTATGGGTTCAATGGTTCAATCTCTGCAGTCAACACACTACCATTTGGTGGCTTACAATTAAATCCTAATCTTTATGAAAATGGGAATATCTAGCTTAGTCTTCTAAACACATGGTCAGGGAGAGAGTGAAGTTTGGGACCCTAAGAATTCAAGCATTCTTCAAGTCCTTATTTCTCTTCAAAGTCTTGTATTGCTTAAGATTAGCTGATCTATATAAATTGTGGATTAATTCATTCATCATCTATTTCTACACTGTTCGATTTATTATTCTTGTGGTTTATTGAAATTGGGAAATTCTCATTTGTTGGAACTTAGAAGTAGGTATAAGTCTATTGGATATGTGTCTGAATGCATGGTTGAGTGCAAGTATTGTATTTACTTTTCAAATACCAAAGTTGAGAGGACACTTATATAGATTTTTGACATTCCTAATAAATGGGTTTGATTTTCTGAACATAAGACAAGCATCTCAAAGTTGATATAACTTGTGAAAGAATTGCGGTTAGTGAAATGACTTTATACCTAGTTTGGTCTCATGACTCATGAAAATTTTTGTAATCACATTAAACTTGTAGAGAACTTTCTGATTTGTAGAATGGTATTTGATATGCAATTTTGGTACTCTTTATAATCTTAAGATTATTCATATGAATTTTCATATTTTTTATAATTACAATTTTAGCTGCAGTGTTGTTACACGTGTTATTGCTTCCTTCGCTTTTGTTGGGGAAATTTTGTTTTATTTGGATTGAGACAAAATTCTTTGTGTAGGGGATGATTGTCTAACCTTTTCTTGACTTTTTCTTTTAGGTTGGACTAGAAGCTATTATTGTTGTTTGCAGAGATGATATGGTTCCATCTGAGATTAGCTCTGAGGATGACTATGAAGAGGATGCTAAGGATAGTGAAGACAATAATGCTAATTGGGGAAAAAATTATTTTGATGAAATTTACATGAATAAGAAAGAATGGAAGGTGTGATAAATTCCTTTCTAAATTCCTTTTGGTTGGTTCTATTGGTTGTCATGTTACTGTTAAGTCTTCAGTTTCCCAATATATGATTTTGAACTGATAGATAAATGTTATGGGAAGGTTGATGAATCTTCTTCAGCCCATATTGGTACACATGGATATCATGCTATTGCAAATAGGCAACATGAAGATAATGTAGAAGAAAGATTAAACCAAAAAAATATTGTTTCTGCTTAAATTTCTCAAACTAGATTTGAATTTGTTGCGAAGTTTTCTTGAGGCCTGCTTGGGTTCCA
Source organism: Thuja plicata (assembly GCA_018584345.1). Taxonomy (NCBI): domain Eukaryota; kingdom Viridiplantae; phylum Streptophyta; class Pinopsida; order Cupressales; family Cupressaceae; genus Thuja; species Thuja plicata. The sequence goes on along the minus strand of MU223881.1, from coordinate 2,588,712 downwards.
AGGATCACAACTTCTTTCAAACATGAAAAATACTCAAGGAGAACCTTCCTAGAAAAATATACTCCATTGGAAATATTGTGTCAATCAAGTGTCTTTTGTGCTACACCGTTAAACTTAGTGGACATGTATAGTATGGAGGAGTTTAGGCCAGTTTAAGTACTTAACTATGAGGCTATAGTGTTAGGGAAATCAATGTCAATATTCAATAACGGTTATCTCATATCTATGTTATATTTTTTTTGGTTGTGGAGGAACTCCCACACCATTTTTTAAGATACAAAACATTGGGAATAGATATAATTAATATGGTATTTGTAGCCAAGTTAGTGTGTTATGCTACTTTGTTGAGTGTTTTGTAAAAATTAAAATACAAAAAATAATTAGAGTGAATATTGTATAATTGCTTTTTGGAAATATTGAATGTTGAAAACCACAAAAAAAGAAGATTAAAAATATTTGTTTTCTAAAAAAAATTTAATGCATTTTTCATATTGTCTCTTGAGAGATATTAGTTGGATTTAAACACATTGTCTCTAGTGACACAATAGTTGGGACTAAAGAAATATTGTCTCTAAAGAGACAAAAGGGAAATTGTCTTTAATGAGAAAAAAGAAAAATTATCTCTAAAGAGACAAAATTATTTTTGTTTCATATTGTCTTATAGAGACACTCTTTTAAGACATATTTTAAGAAACTCAGTTAAAGACAATATTTGAGATAATCCACAACTCTTTTTTTTTTTGTCTCAAATTAAGACAATTTACTAAAAAATTGTCTCAAAAATTATCTTTAAACCCCCTCTATGTAGTAGTGATAGAGGAGGAAATAGTGAATACTATGGACTCTAATACACTCCTAATGAGTGGAAAATAATTCCTACATTATATGAAGAAAGAAGGAGTTGGTTATGCCATCATTGTGAAACCAAAGGAAGAAGAGACACAAAAACAAACACCTATTCCTGCAGAGGTAAAACAATTGTTAGATCAATTCCAAGACATCATTTGTGATGGAACACCATCCACCCTACCTCCACAAAGAGCTATCAGCCATCAAATTGATTTTATGCTAGGGGCATCATTGCCTAACAATGCTACTTACAAGATGACACCAAAACCAAACAAGGAGATTGCAAGGGAAGTCCAAGAGTTGTTGGACCAAGGACTAATCAGAAAGAGAATCAACCGATGTGTTATTATAGTAGTTTTGGCACCCAAAAAGGGAGGTAAGTGGAGGATGTGTACTTATTCTAGGGCAATAAATAGGATCACAATTAGATATAGATTTCCTATTCCTAGGATAACTTGATGGACTATCTTGGGGATGCTAAGTAATTTTCAAAAATTGACCTTACGAGTGGTTATTATCAAATTAGAATGAAAGAGGGGGATGAGTCAAAGTCTTCCTTTAAAACCACAGAGGGACTCTATGAGTTATTTGTAATTCCATCTGGGCTTACAAATGTACCTAGTACATTTATGAGGGTAATGAATGAAGTCCTAAAAGATTATATAGTTGTGTTTGTCATAGTGTACTTAGATGATATCCTCATATTTAGTAAGATAAAAGAAGAGCATATGAAACACTTAGAGATTGTGTTGAAGAAACTCCAACAAGAGAAGTTGACCATTAACCTTGAAAAGAGTGAGTTCGTGAAACAAGAACTTCTTTACCTAGGTTTTGTACCAATCTCCCAAGGTGATCCCAAAATGGATAAAAGAAAAGTAGAAGTAATCCTAAGTTGGCCTAATCCAAAGAAAAGGAAAATAGTGAGGAGCTTCCATGATTTGGTTCAGTATTATAGGATGTTTGTGAGAAGGTTTAGTGATATTTGTGCACCTGTCCTAGATACTATAAAAGGAGGATTGAAGACTAGATTTATATGGACCAAGGAAGCAAATGAAGGTTTTGCGAGGTTGAAGAAGGAGATAGATACACAACCCATCCTTGTGCTTCCTAGTTTTGACATATTTTTTGTTGTGGAGTGCGATGCCAGCAATATAGATATGGGGGAAGTATTAAGTCAAGAAGGTACGCCAGTAGCCTTCTTTAGTGAGAGAATAAATGAAGCTAATTAAAGGTATTCATCTTATGATTTAAATATTTATGCATTGGTTTGAGCTCTCAAGAAGTGGAGGCACTATCTATTTCCAAAGGAATTTTTTGTATACAAAGATAACCAATCCCTAAGCTATATCAACACTCAAGAAAAGCTCAGTCTTAGGCACATCAAATGGATGGAATATCTACAATAATACACATTCACCATCAAACATAGGAAGGGGTTGAACAAAAAAGTTGTAGATGCACTTAGTAGGAGATTGCTCACTGTCCAAGAAATCCAATTGTAGAGTATAGGAGCTGAAGGATTCAAGGACTTATATGTAGGGGATGCAAATTTCTCAGAAATTCATTATGTATGCAATGATTCTAATAATCACTTTCATAGTAAGTTTGTTGAATACACCCTGAAAAATGGTTTTTTATTTAAAGGGAAACAATTGTGTGTTCCAAGAGGATCCATGAGGGAAAGCCTCATCCAAGAGAAACATAATGGAAGCCTAAGTGGTCACTTTGGGTTGAATAAGACCTTAGATCTAGTGGAAAGATTCTACCATTGACCTAAAATGTAGAAGGATGTAAGGAGATATGTAGACCAGTGTGTGATATGTCAAAAAGCCAAGGTTACCTCTTCAAATATGAGGCTCTATCAGCCCTTACCCACACCTAATAGGCCTGGGGAGTGCATAAGCATGGACTTTATCCTGGGATTTCCTAGGACAAAGACTGGTTTGGATGGTGTGTATGTTGTGGTGGACCAATTTAGCAAGATGAGCCACTTTATACCTTGTAAAACAACCCATGATGCTAGTTACATTTCTCAACTCTTCTTTAGAGAAGTGGTAAGGATCCATGGCCTACCAATCAACATTGTCTCAGATAGGGATGTGAAATTTATGGGGAAATTTTTGAAAACACTTTGGATGAGGTTGGGAACCAATTTGGCACATAGTTCTTCATATCATCCTCAAACGGATGGGAAAACATAGGTAATCAATAGAGTTCTTAGAAACTTGTTAAGATGTCTGATCAAGGAGTATGGTCAAGGATGGGATCAAGTATTCCCATAGGCTGAATTTTCCTATAATGACAGTACAAACAGGTCAATAGGTAAGAGTCCATTTGAAATTGTATATGGACTTCACCCAAGGGGAATTTTTGAGGTTATGGAGTTAAATGATCATGAAGGAATTAGTGGACATGTAGATGACTTTTCTCAATCCATGAGAGAGGTTCATGACTAGGTGAAGAAGACTCTAATGGAAGCAAACCAAAAGCTCAAAGCTAAGGTAGATGAAGGGAGAAGAGATTTAAAGTTTGAAGTAGGAGACTTGGTGATGATGTATCTCAACAAAAATAGACTATAGAAGGGCATTCAAAGAAAGATAAAGATGAGGAGAGTTGGCCCATGTAAGGTATTGGCAAAGTATGGTCTTAATGCCTATAAATTAGATTTACCCAAAGAACTATTGATCACCCCTATCTTTGATGTGAAGGATTTAACTAAGTACAAAGCCCAAGTGTAGAGGAGTAGCAGTAAAATATAGAAATGAAAAAGGATGTGGATGAACTCAATGTACCTATCCAGATTAAGCATCAAGCTGAAAGGGTTCTAGATTCTAGAGTGAAGAAGAAGACTAGACACAAGATCTACATGGAGCATCTAGTCAAGTGGGAGAATAAACATGAATTAAAGGCTACTTGGATAGTAGAGAGTGATTTCAAGGAGCATGATATCTATTTAGAGCTCATCACACCTCAGGTAACTCAACTTTGATGTTGCAGGGGGAGAATGGTGCAGGAGCACCTTAGGGTCCTAGTAGATATCCTTTTAAAATTTTGGCTTGTAGTTGGTTCTAGCCAACCACCAATGAATAAGGAATATGATAAAGTTCCAAGCTGTGAACTAGTGTTCCTTGTAAATAAGATTTTTTAGTTTCATGTCTTTGTTTTAGTCCAAAAGTCCTAACTAGTCTATTTTTACATTAAGAGCTAAGAGAGTCAAAGTTGGTCAAAATGTGGACCAAACTTAAAAATGAGTGGTAAGATGTTAGATGAGGTATAGAAATGGTTTTGGACCAAATATGCTAGTTTTTAATCAAACTATGCAAGTTATGAGTAATGAAGAGGCAAAATTGCAAAAAATACAAAAGTTGCTCCAGAAGTCATTCAACAATTTGTGGATGACACGTACCTATTTGGGAAATATTGTATTAGAGAAGCACAAGAATGGAAATATCTACTAAATTATTATGTGAAGGCTTTGAGCTAGGTGATTAATTATAGCAAAAGCACAATTTACTTCTTTAATTCTAAATAGAGAATCCAGATGAAAATTATGGAATGTATTTGCTGTAAGGGAGGTATGGTTCCCAACACCTATCTCAGGCTCCCTCTCACTATGAAGGAAGTTTTTGACCCTTTCTGGAAGTCCATCCTTGAAAACATGCAAAAAAAATTGGTCGGGTGTAAAGGAAAGGTCCTTAGTAATATGGGGAAACTCCAACTTCTATCGGCAGCCCTTCAAGGAATACCTATTTATTTCCTCTCACTTTTTAAAATCAATGATAGAATAGTGGAGAAAATGGAAAAAATCTAGAGGAACTTTCTATGGTTTGGAATGGAGGAAAAGGTTAGAATGAACCTGGTTAGCTGGGATATGGTCTACCAACCTAAGAATGTTGGAGGGCTGGGAGTGAGAAAGATCAAAGATCTTAATAAGGTGCTGATTACTAAACTTGGTTGGCAAATTTTTAGGGGAAACTCTGATTGGTGTAAAATTTTGAAGGCCAAATACTTCTTAAATGACAAATTCCCCCTAGGTCAAAACTACCCTATAGGCTCTAAATTCTGAAACTTCATGGTGAAAAGTAAAGGTAACCTCCTTAGAGGCTTAAAATGGGTGTTGGGTGATGGTACGCAGATACAATTCTTGGAGTACTGGTGGGTGGGGGATAAACCTCTCAGAAGGAACAAACTTCAACTCATCATGGATCGTTTGATTTCTCATTTTGGTGAAAAAGTCAGTTACTACATTTCACAAGATAAGAAATGGAAAGTCCATGCTAATGCTTACCATAACCAGGAGCATGTCCCACCCTACATTTTGGAGCTACAGGAACTAATTGCTGAAATCAAGATACCTATCTCTCAAATTGTTGATAAAGCTGTGTGGTGTCACAACAAATCTGGGGAGGTAATGGTCAAATCTACTTACCTAGCTAACATTGATGTTTTGGCTGATGAGATGAGTTGGGGAAAGGTATCGATTCCTCAGCTCATCCCCAAAATAATTTTTTTTTGGTGGACTGCTCTTCATGAAAAAATCCTTACGTTGGACAAACTCTAGAAATAGGGAGACCATCTGGTTAATAGGTGTGTTCTTTGTAAATTGTAGGCTGAGACAATAAATCATATTCTTATACATTGCCCTTACACTTCTCAGGTGTGGGCCAAAATCATGAGTAAACTTTAGCTGGACTGGGTCTTTTTGGAGCACTTAGACCAATTTATCATTAACTAGGGTCACATAGCTGAGCACCCTCTCATCAAAATCCTTTGGCATCTATTACCCCCACATGTCTGTCAAGGAGTCTGTGGAAGGAGCAAAACAATCGTATTTTTAGAGGGGAGGACAATAATGTTGAAGGAACGGTGCGGCTGGCTATGAACCTGCTGAAGGAAAACCTAGACACCTGCCACTGGAAAATCCCCCCGCGCCCCAAGGGAATGGAGTGTATGATAGCTAAGGAATGGATTCTTCCCACCTCTTTCTACGTGATGGACTACTCCAAGATTCTGGCTAGACTAAATACTAAATGGTCACCCCTGAAGGAAAATATAACCAAGATGAACTTTGATGGCGCTACCTCCAATGGTACTACTGCGGGTGGAGGTATTCTTAGAGATCAAAAGGGTCACATGATCATGGCCTATGCGATCCACCTACAGAAGGGGTCTAATAATATGGCTGATATGTTTTCTCTCCTTTGGGGCTTAAAGGTTGTGACTGATATTGGGATTAAAAGATTAATCATAGAAGGTGATTCTAAAATTGTGATTAAGCTGGTTAAAGGCAACTCTACTACTGGCTGGATGCTGGCAAATGTGTTGTAGGACATCTATTCACTACTCCCCAGGTTTGATGATTTCAAGCTTGAACACATTTATCAAGAAGGTAATGCGGTGGCTAACATGTTGGTGACCATGGGTCTTGCTGAGAATGGCTTAAGATGTTGGAGAAATTTAAATTCTCTACCCAAGCATGTTATTTTGCTTGTGGAAAAAGAAAGTGATTTTAATGATGAATTACAAGGTTGATTTTGATTGGTCAAGAAAGGAAGTGGGAAAGTTTACGAGGTGCTACATCAATTCAAATTTTAAAAGAGATACGGGATTTAATTCAATTAATTATTACCATCTAAAAAGATGGGCTATCAAAGCCATTTTAAAAAAAAGTATGGGATTTTTCAAATTTAAAGAAGAGGTAGAGCATGGCACGTGCAAGGGGGAGATTGAAAAGACTGTTGTGATCAATGGTTGCATTAAACCTTTATGGTGTTATCATTTCTTGGCTTGCAAAGATTATTCTTTCATCTCGGCCAACCACGTGATTTGTACAAGCCAAATTTGGAAGGAGTTGGACAATAAAACCACCTGGTTTTTCATCTGGAGCAAAACCTTCTAGATTGGCTGGGTTTCTTTCTTTGTTCTAGTGAGGTTTGTGCTGAACAAAGGAGTGAAAGATGGGATGTCAATTGAGACCAAGGAGGAAGAATTGTCTGATTACAACTCAGAGATGGGCAGGGACATGGTGCAGGTGGAACCCGCAAGGATCGAGGATGAATTCGTCAAAATTCTGTGTGTTATGAACTACCTGAAGGAGGACGGTTTCTACCTATTCATGGAGGCTATGGGCGGCAGTGACAAACTGGTCTCTCTACAATTGGTAAAAACTTGGGATGAGTGCAAAGTCATGATAAATGACATTACTTTTGAGATTAATGAGGAGGTTATTGTGCAGGCCACAAATCTCTCCATAAAGGGGAGAAAATGGAAGAATATCACCAAAATCCATGATGACCTCCATATGAAAATATTCTTAAAAAAATGGAGGTTCCCAGATGCATATGGGGAGGTTTCAATAGAATGGTGCTTCCCAACCCATGGAATGAAATGCGCCTTGTTTTGATGAGGTATATCACTCTAAAAGACCACTTCAACAGCTGTTACAACTACCATTTCCCACTCCTAAACCACTTCAGGTACAAAAATTTCATCTCTTTTCCTTTTTTTCTGCTCCATTTGATGGAAGCATCTGTTATGGATGTCAAAGAAAAAATGAAATCCAGGCAAAATTATTGTATTCTCCATCAGGGTTTAAGGTTATGTCTCTACAATTTCCATCTCACCCTCTATCCTCCTAGGACTATTACTCTTCATAACTTTGTGGTGTCTCCTGAGAATCCTAATGAGTTGCAGGTTACTCTTTCTAACCCCACGACTTCTTCCAAAACCCCTGCTTCCAAGAAGGATAAAATAGCCCCTGCTGACGGTGACCAAATCACCATTGATTCTGAAGGAGAGGAGGAGGAAAACAATAGTAGGCGGAGATCTAATAGAATCGTCACCAAAACCAAATACAATAAAAAAGTTGTGAGAAAGAGAAGCCCTGATGAGGATGAAGAGGAAGAAGAGTTGGAGGAGGAAGAAGAAATTAAGATGGACACCAAGGGGAAAGCTAAAATTAAAGTTGAGGAGAGAGAAAGGGAAAAAATGAAGAAAAGCCCTATTGGGGAAGGGACTGAGAAAAGTCACGAATCTCAAGTCTCTGCTAGTTTTTGTCTCCCCTCCTTTGACCTTCCAAAGAAAAATCTCTTTGAGGAGAAGAAAGTGGACTTGTCGCTCTTAACTACCCAGCCCCTTAGCCCCCAGAAGGAAAAGGATAACACCAAGGCTATCAATAATAATAAAGATCCTAAGGGATCCCCAAAGGACTCCAAGAAGACAAATGAGAAAATGCCTAATGCTGTGAGTGACACTCCCCATAAAGCTAAAGGACCTTAGGAGCCCCTCTTTCTTTCTGACCCTAAGGAGGAGTTAAGGGAAATTAGAGAGGAAATTAAAAGTGTCAGGGAATACTTTAATAGGATTGTAGACTTTTCTGTTAAGGTCATGCATGCGGTAGCAAATACGCTCCAAATCCTTCATATGGAGAAAGTGAATTCTTTGGGAGGAGATCAAAAGGATGAAGAACTCTACCAGCTCCTCGTGGATGGCTGGCTTAAGCTCTTGTTGAATGGTAGGGAAGGTAACCCCAAGTAGTTTCCTTTTCCTATGTTTATTTTTTTTTCTTGGAATTTTCAGTTGGGCGATGTGGGCCTATTTGAGCTACAGTTAAACTTATGTTTTTGTAGTGGTGTTTTACCATTTGTTACTATTAATGCTAACTTTACTACTACTTATTACCACAGGCCAATTACCAACCTCGTGGTGAGGTTGGGGCATGTAGGACTTCCAGGTTGGTTACCAGCTCTGTGTCGGAGTTGGGGCCTATTGATTTTCTTTCATGGTTTTTGGTTTTTAAAATTGGAATAGGATGAGGGTTTTTTGTGTGTCTTTTTTTCTATTTGTCATCACTCCTTGTGTTGGCTGTGTCTCTTCAGGTTAGCCCCCCAGTTTTGGCCGCTTTTTAAATCAAAAACTTTGTAACTTTGAAAAGTTGTCATGACAACTTTCCTAAAAAGTTGAAAATAGACATAAAAGAGGTAAGAACATGATATTAGGATCTAAAAACATGTTTGGGGGCTATATAATCCTAATTAAAACCTAATTGAAGGGCTCCTCTTCAGATTGTATAGTCTATTTTGGAGAAAGGAAGCAATTTACTTGTTTTTGTAACAAAGAAACATTTTGGAGCCTTCATCCACACTAACATGGATTGAATGGTGAAATGTTATGCATTGAAAGTGTATTTATTTTTATTTAGATACCTTGTGTGGTATTTCTTTTGAAAGTCTCTACATTTCTTTAGTATTTTGTAAATTCTTTTAGTTTGAAAGGTTCAT
>MU223881.1:2512708-2525886 GCA_018584345.1 Thuja plicata | reverse complement strand
AAATTGAGTTTAATTAATTAAATATTGATAATTAATCAATTAAAGCTAATTAATTAAATAAAATTAATTATTTAATTAATTTTGAGAATTGGATTAGATGATTTGAAGAATGAATTTAGAAGAAAATAGATGATTAATTAATGATTTAAAAATCACTAATTAATAGATGAAAATTATTATTTTTAATATAAAGTCACAAACCTGTCTATTTTAAGGTGTCTCCACACACCAAAATACACTAGCTAATTATATCACTATAATATATTAGTGTTGAGTGTTGTTACACATATTTTTGATACTTTCAAACAGATAGGATGCATTTAAGATGCATTGTGATGGCTGAACAGCCGCTGCCTTATCTCTCTACCTACAATTTGTGCGTTGACTGTGACTTTAAGATTGTTCAACTGACGGACGTTTCAAAGACAGGGATAGCTTTCCGCAATTATTACCCTTCGAACAGAGGTTTTCAGTGCCCTCAAGTTAAGCTATATTCATCCTTTATCCCGAGATCCTAAAGAATCCCTGGCAGACATCCCTGTCGTCGTGATATTGTATGAAACCTTCGTCTTTCCCACATTGAGTGGTTTAACAAGTGGGAATTTGAGAGTCCTATATTTGGATGGGAACGCTGTAACACAACCCGATATTATAGGCATCCGCCTCGCCAATCAATCACAATACGTTACAGACACTATTTTATATTCAGAACCTGTGTGTATGAAAGAGCGCGGTTCCAAATGAGCAACTCCGTCATTCAGCACTAGTTTCGTATTCGCCATGGCTCTGCCAAATCCTCTGCAGTGCGCGGAAGGACTGTCGTTTATCATGACACCAAACAAAACACGAGGGAGGCCTACCCAGTTCAATTTCACAAGCATGGGACATCCTTACAATCATCTCTTTGCCGTGGAATTCGACGTATGTTGGAACGCAGAATTCCATGACATCTACGACAATCACGTAGGAGTAAATCTTAATTCTCTCGAGTCTGTACAGTCTAAACCTACAGGGTACTGGGATGGTAATAACCAGTTCGTGCGATTAGATCTCAATGGGAGACAAAATATTCAAGCTTGGATTGACTATGATCATCTCCAATAGAAGCTCAATGTTACCATAGCACCTGCTGGTTCTCTCTGCCCCGAGACGCCCCTGATTTCTTATAAGATAAATATGAGTCTGTCCAACATTCTGGAGGAAGAAATGTATGTTGGTTTCGTAGCAGGTACTGGATGGTTCGTGCAAGAACATTACATGCTCGCCTAGGGCTTCACTACAAATGTAACAACACCAGCCTTGAATGCATCTGTTCTTCCAATTTTGACAACCATAGAATCACATTCCAACAACCCAAAAACTGGTCTAATACTCGGCGTAACAGCAGCTTTCGTTGGTTTCCTGGTGCTCGTTGTTGCACTTGTGTCGTTTAAGAGAAATTAAAGCAGAGAGGTCATTGAAGAGTGGGAGGTGGATTATTGGCCTCATAGAATAAGCTACAGAGACTTAGTCGTTGCAACCAAAACGTTTGGAGAGAAACAAGTCTTAGGAAGTGGAGGTTTCGACAAGGTTTACAAAGGAGTCCTTCCTAGTAATGGCCTCGAAGTTGCTGTGAAAGCCATCTTTCGCGAGACAACAGAAGGGGTGAAGGAATTCATAGCAGAGATTTCAAGTCTTGGTCGTCTCCAGCACTGGAATCTAGTGCAAATCCGAGGCTACTGCAGGCGGGGAATAGAGTTATTCAGAGTGTATGATTTCATGGTAAATGGAAGCCTGGATAAGATGATATTTGGAAATCCTTCTTTAATACTTAATTGGTCTCAAAGATACATAATCCTGAGGGACGTGGCTGCGGGATTGTTATATCTTCGCGAAGGATGGGAGCAAAGGGTGGTGCACAGAGACATCAAGTCTTCTAACGTTTTGTTAGACACTGAGCTTCGTGCAAAGCTGGGAGATTTCAGGCTTGCTCAATTGTACAAGCATGATGAGAACTCCCCAACAACTCGTGGCTGGAACGCCTGGCTACATCTCATCAGATCTGATATCCACAGGAAAGGCCACTAGCAGCACGGATGTATTCAGCTTTGGGGTTTTGTTGTTGGAGGTTGTGTGTGGAAGGCGCCCTGTAGACGCTTTGCTGGCTCCTTCTCAAATAATTTTGTTAGATTGGGTGAGGGATCTGTATGCCAGTGATAGGCTTATGGATGCCGCCGATGCAAGGCTTGGTGGTGATTTTGTTGAGAATGAGATGGTGCTCAAATTGGGACTATTTTGTACTAGTCTTCAACCCGAAGGGAGGCCTGTTATGAGACAAGTAGTTCAAATACTTGAAGGCGAAGCTTCCCTTGCGGCCTCTGCTCTTCCTCTTTCATTTGAGATGAATCAATCAGGCCCGATAGAGGAGCCTTTAGATTCTTTCTTCTCCAAATCCATGGAGATGCCCTTGAATGGAGGCTCGTTTTAGAAGATTGCCTTTAAGCCGCGTTACTCGCCTGCCTGTTGGAAATGTGATCTCTCCCATTTTGTATGAAGAAAACTGCATGTGCAGTAGTCTTTTGAATGAGTTTGATCTAGGTATTCTTTGTTTTGCATCACTATAATTGTTGCATGATCAATTTAAATATTTTCTAGGATTTATCTTTTCTTCTATGACCTCTATCCAGAGAGGCAATTTGTAAGGAATTATTGACTCTGATCTTTTAATCAGCCGATCAAGTTTATGTTATCCTCCAAGTCAATATAAAGGTTTATTTGCCTTATTACTGTACAGTGAATTTCTGTGTTTTATGATTTCATGTCTTGTGTTTTATAATTTCTTCACTACCCTTGAGACATGAATTGAGGGTCTTCTGTGCCGTAATTCCTTGTCTTGCTAGGTATTGCTTGAAAAAGTGTTATAAGTCGTTCTACTTAGTCACGAGTAGAATGTTGGCTTTATTTTAAAGACTTTCGAATGTATTATCTGGTTCGGATAAGAATTAGAAATATTGGCTTAATTTTACAGACTTTCGAATGTATTATTGGCTCTGCCATTTCCATGGGTAGGTAGAGCTTGCAAAAGTGCTTCAAAAGAAAATATGTTTGCTATAAAAATGTTCACCACTATTTAATTTCAACATATAAATATAATAAAAGTAAATAAACATGTCTGCTCAGCAGCACAGACCATATCTATACACTGCTTAGAAAGGGAAAAACGTGCATGTTATAAAGCAGAACCCAAATTTTTTTCTTTGAATCTGAAAATCCAATTAATTCCAAAATGTTTTTTTTTTCTCTTTCATCTCATTCTCACAAGTGTCTGTTATAAATCTGGAAACAAAACTTGCTTCATAAGAAATATGTTGTCTGTTAGCAATAGGCTGGATCAGACTATCCACCATCCTTGCAAATTGAGTTTCATTCACGCTGGTACTCTTATTTGAGTTGTCTTCCAGTGAAAAAATTAACTAAATTACATTAGTTAATGTGATTAAACTTTAAAAATTAGGTTATAGTGAATGCATTACACAAATTTAACATTCCTCTTTGAAAACGGTTATTTTTCTCTTACATATACCATCTTATTACAAATGTCCTTTGAAACCATGACAACTTCATTTATCTCCAACAAATATTACATCGAATTCACTTCTCAATAGTTTGTGAAAGAAAGCAATCTACTCCGCATCAAATTGTTTAATTGTCAATTTCTCTTTACTATTAACAAAATTGAAAAATATTTAACCGCGTGATCGTTCAACAAGAGAGCGCCTGCCGAGCATGAAGCTAGGAAGTTAACACAGAAAGTTGAGCTAAGTCTCTCAAATTAGGTCGAAAGCAAATTCGTTGTCAACAAAATACTCTTTATGCCGAAGGCACATTTTAGGCTGCAACAATTGTAGTAAACAGTAATGTTACTGTAACTTACATTTATATAATAAAATCCACAACTGTAAATACAGGCTACACAACACGAATTCGATGAACCCGCTTCACGCTAAGACGCAAATGTCTTGGCATATATAATTCCTCCTTCCAATGACATTAAAAAATAAATGAATGAGTTAAATGATAATAAGAATATTCGAAAAACAAGAAAGTTGAGGATGGATTGAAGGAAAATATTAAATACCAAACAAGTTCCTCTAAAATCTAGAAAGGTCTTTGCAACCTCTAGAATTATCCATGTAATTTCCAAAGACTTGTATATAGTGAAGCACTTGTAATGGGTTTATTATCAAGCTGAATTACAGCTGATCAAGAACAATAAATGCAACAGCATACTGAACTGATATATTATTCAAGAAATTGATTAAAGAAAGATGAAGTACAACAACACTTGAGTATGTATATGTGTCTTTATCTCTAAGACTTGAGTATGAGCTAGGACTTACTCTTAATATTGAAATAGAAAGTTGACCTAAGTCTATCAGATTAGGTTGAAAGTCAATTCATTTTCAACATAATAATCTTCATGTCAAAAGGCAAATTTCAGGACATTAGTAAATTGTCAATAATAAATATATTTTATTGTTGGGTAAAACTAGCTTTTAATAATGAAACAAAAAGTTGACCTAAGTCTATCACATTAGGTAGAAAGTCAATTCATTTTCAACATAATAATCTTCATGCCAAAAGGCAAATTTCATGACACTAATAAATTGTCAACAATAAATATATTTTATTGTTGGGTAAAATTGGCTCTTAATATTAAAACATAAAGTTGACCTAAGTCTATCAGATTAGGTCAAAAGCCAATTCATTTTCAACATAACAATTTTATGCCAAAAGGCAAATTTGAGGACATTAATAAATTGTCAATAACAAATATATTATATTGTTTGGTAAAACTAGCTCTTAATATTGAAACAAAAAGTTGACCTAAGTCTATGATATTAGGTCGAAAGCCAATTCATTTTCAACATAATAATCTTCATGCCAAAAGGCAAATTTTAGAACATTATTAAATTATAAATAATAAATATATTTTATTGTTGGGTAAAATTACCTCTTAATATTGAAAAAGAAAGTCGACCTAAGTCTATCAGATTAGGTCAAAAGCCAATTCATTTTAAACATAATAATCTTCATGCCAAAAGGCAAATTTTAGGACATTAATAAATTGTCAACAATAAATATATTTTATTGTTGGGTAAAACTAGCTCTTAATATTGACACAGAAAGTTGTCCTGCGTCTATTAGATTAGGTCAAAATTCAATTCATTTTCAACATAATAATATTCATGCCAAAAGGGAGATTTGAGGACATTTATAAATTGTCAATAATAAATATATTTTATTGTTGGCTAAAAGTAGCTCTTAATATTGAAAGAGAAAGTTGACCTAAGTCTATCAGATTAGGTCGAAAACCAATTCATTTTCAACATAATAATCTGCATGCCAAAAGGCAAATTGAAAGAGAAAGTTGACCTAAGTCTATCAGATTAGGTCGAAAGCCAATTCATTTTCAACATAATAATCTACATGCCAAAAGGCAAATTTCAGGAGATTAATAATTGTCAATAATAAATATATTTTGTTGTTGTGTAAAACTAGCTCTTAATATTGAAACAAAAAGTTGACCTAAGTCTATCAGATTAGGCCAAAAGTCAATTCCTTTGCAACATAAAAATCTTCATGCCAAAAGGCAAATTTTAGGACATTAATAAATTGTCAATAATAAATATATTTTATTATTAGGTAAATCTAGCTCTTAATATTGAAATAGAAAGTTTACCTAAGTCTATCACATTAGGTCAAAAGTCAATTCATTTTCAACATAATAATCTTCATGCCAAAAGGCAAATTTTAGGACACTAATAAATTGTCAATAATAAATATATTATATTGTTTGGTAAAACTAGCTCTTAATATTGAAACAAAAAGTTTACCTAAGTCTATCAGATTAGGTCGAAAGCCAATTCATTTTCAACATAACAATCTTCATGTCAAAGGGCAAATTTTAGGACATTAATAAATTGTCAATAATAAATATATTATATTGTTTGGTAAAACTAGCTCTTAATATTGAAACAGAAATATGACCTAAGTCTATCAGATTAGGTGGAAAGACAATTCATTTTCAACATAATAATCTTCATGCCAAAAGGCAAATTTCGGAACATTAGTAAATTGTCAATAATCAGATTAGGTCCAAAGCCAATTCATTTTCAACATAATAATCTTCATGTCAAAAGAGAAATTTTAGGACATTAATAAATTGTCAACAATAAAATATATTTTATTATTGGGTAAAACTAGCCCTTAATATTGACATAGAAAGTTGACCTAAGTCTATCAGATTAGGTCAAAAGCCAATTCATTTTCAACATAATAATGTTCATGCCAAAAGGCAAATTTGAGGACATTTATAAATTTTCAATAATAAATATATTTTATTGTTAGGTAAAACTAGCTCTTAATATTGAAAGAGAAAGTTGACCTAAGTCTAACAGATTAGGTCGAAAGCCAATTCATTTTCAACATAAATAATCTTCATGCCAAAAGGCAAATTTTTGAACATTAGTAAATTGTCAATAATAAATATATTTTATTGTTAGGTAAAACAGATTTTAAAGTGACCAGAAAAGCAACTAAACCCATAGTAACTCCGATTACGAGTCCCAAATTATTGGATTTGGATTTCCCGTGTAAAACAGATGGAAGCATAGATGTATTCAAGGTAGGCGCACTTCCATTTGTGGCGAAGCTCCAAGCAAGGATGTAATTCTCTTTAATTAATAATCTTGTTGATGCAGAGAAACCCACATACATTTCTTCTTCTAGAATACTGGACAGATTCAGGCTGTTCATAGATATGAGGGGCTTTTCTGGGCGAAGGGAACCAACAGGGGCTACGGTAACATTGAGATCCTTTCAAGGATGATCATAGTCAATCCAAGCTTGTATATTTTTCCCACTCTTGAGATCCAGCTCTAATAACTAGTTGCGAATCCAGTAACCAGAAGAATTGGACTCTACAGAGACGAGAGAGTTGAGATCCACACCCACATGATTTCCGTCCATGTCGTAGAGTTCCTCATTTTTTACGGTGTCAAACTCTACCACAAACAAATGATTGTAAGACTGTTCCACGCTCGTCAAATTATCCAAGGTATTGAATGGCTAAAGCTATGCTTTGGGATGCGTGAGGTGTTATGATAAAGGCTATTCCATCGCTAACTTTTGGAGGATCTGGAGAAGGTACTATGCTAAATACGAAGTTAGAGCAGAATGAGAGAGTTCCATCTACTGAGCCACGAGCCTTCATGCATACACGTTGTGGGTTTACAGCTCTGCCCTTAATAAGGTCTGCTTGTTCCGTCAGACGGACACCTACATTGGGGATGACTGCCGCACTTCCAAACAGATTCATGGAAGACAAATTAGTTTCAGCAATAAAGTTCATTTGAGCTTGGGCAGGTGGCCATGGAGGGATGAGGACAAGGACAAGGACGAGGAGAAATAGTACAAGAGAAGTAGGCTTGCTAACAATTGTTCTGGTGCAGTATATGCTACTGTGTTGGACAGTAGCCTATACCACTACTTAAACCTTCTCTTTAATCACAAAGGCCTCAATGGTCAATGGTCAGCAGTCAAGGGTTGGTTGGTTAATAGCAATAAATAAATTTTCTATTTTTATGATATTATTACCACGATTTCATTGTGAAGTTTTTAGTCAAACTCGTTAATCTATTTTCATCAGTAGTTAACAAAAATCCATTTCTCATGAGAATGAATGGTAAACTTAGCACACATTGTATTTAGGTGATGCTCGAAGAGGTGAAACATTGGATTTTTTTTTTATGAAGAGAACTTTACCTTTTACTATTGATTTATTGATGTTTAGATGTTCGTTAAGGAAGTTAAATTGTTTTTAACACAACTATAAACTAGCTTAAATTAATTAATAGTAAGTGTTGGCTTATATGATTATGAATTATATGTATTATGGTCCAATATGCTACTGTGGTGAATGGGAGCATATACCAGTACATAAATATCAATGGCCCCAATGGACAATGGTTAATAGTTAATGAAATTAAACTTAACTTGACACAACTATAAGTCGACTTATGTGATTATGAATTACAAGTTACCATAGACTTTTTAATTTTATTTTATTTAGTATTTATTTTTTTATGGAGGTTATCCATGAAACTATTTTAGCTACTCAATACGGGCGCATGAGCCTTAGGATAAACCTCTTCAGCCAAGAACCAAGGTCTCAGGGGCATCCATTCCACCAAATTTGCCTGAGGCACAATCCTGACCTCATCCCTTATTTTGATGTTGGTGCCTTACAATCACCACACATGATCCCTGGTGGGCTCATTAAGAACCTTTCAACTTTACCAGTAGAACAAAGGTTCATTGACTATAGAAAATTTAAATATGATAAAAATATATTTAATTTTATATCTGAATGTAAAGATTAATTTTGTAAATGCACTAAATTTTGGATGTCTTGAGATAGAAAATGGGATATGTTAGCTTGTAGCTCGCCTCAATATTAAATAATTATGTTTACATTCTACATTGTTGAGTTTGTATATTAGGGGTAGTTTTGTAATTATGGAAATAAGGTCTTTTACCCATAAAATGATTTGATAGTGTACACACATTTTCTTGCCTAACGGTCTTTCACCTAAAATATCTTTAGAGGATTGTATATATCTTATAAGATGACATGGTATCCTAGGTCAACCTCCAAAAAAAACTATAGAAAAAAAATTCAAGGTTTTTCTATGCTCCTAGGATGAATGTGTTGATGCAAGAGAACAATCCTCTCCAACTTTTAACTTCACTATAAACTCAAAAATCAAATGAAACACATGTAGAGAATCTCTGCTCTTAAATCAATAATGGATTGCAACTATAAAATAACTTATTTCACATCAAATCAATAAATATCTCATTTACATTATTGGCTAGATCATAATCTATCTTTGTCCCTACTCTACCCTCCCCACAAGCTCTAGAATCGCTAGCTTCCTCACACATAGTTCCTCCCTCTTGTCCCACATAGCCCTTTACATTATCATATAATGCTCCACCAAGGAACCTGAGAGGACAACATAAATTTACTAATAACATGACACAATTGTTTTACTTTACAACTACATTAATGGTTACAAATAATGTAAAGATGCAACATGTTAGATCATCATAATCGTAACACCATGTTCTCTTAGGTTCCCAATTTCACTACTAAGCAATGCATAAACATGTAATCAATTGAACCATAAAATAAAACACCTGACTAATAATACTAATCTCATTCATTAAATTAATCAATAATTTCATAAGACTAATCCATTACATGATAATAAATCAAGTACGTAACTGAGCTATCTAGCTCTAAATATTACATCTAAATAAATCCTCATAAAATATTTATAATACATTTATATTCATATTACAAGAGTACACATTTACAATGCTATATTACGTCCTATGATATAAGATCAAATATTGATCATCCATCATGAAACTGACATGAAGGTACAATAAAGATGCCAAAATATTGTAGAATCTATTCAAAAATCTCACAAACCAATCAATAAACCTTGATGGAATAATATTTACCACCCAACCACATGGAACCCTGAGGCCCACCCCTCTCAGCTAGGAGATAGACACAAGGCCCCACACCACACAAATAAAAATAACAAGGCTAAACACATGATAAAGATAACCAAAGAAAAACATAAAAGATACCCAAGAGAATAACATAAGAATACACATAGGATACCACAAGAAAATGTGTTGTACCAAAGGAAAACCACAAGGGTGACTAAGAGAATCCTGAGACACATGCTAGAGAGTGTCATCACATATCTCTCACTCTTGAGTTATCCTAGCAGTCACTCTGGACCCCGAACCCTAGGTGGAGCTCATGTGAAACTGATAACCTTTCATGAGGACAAGGATGTCAATTTTCTAGATCAATGCCCCATGACAGACCAAACCTTCTCCAACCCATCCTTAGTCTGTACAAGAACTCAAGGCTATGGGTGAGGAGTCTCATTTATCTTACTAAATGTGTAACCCAACCGAGTTCATTTCAATTATTTTTTTACTTGATTACAACTCTGCAACGAGTTCCCCTAACAACCACTTAGGATCTTGGCCCCCATTATGAGCCACTCTCTAACAATGTTCCTAGAAAACCCTCCCCACAAAAGAAAAAACCAAAGGTACATAAAATCATCATAATGATCATATGCCCATCCAATACACATGGGTTCCAAAAAAACATCAAATTATATTTCATGTCATGAACCATATAAGGACACTAATAAGTCCCAAGGCGTAGTATGAAATAATAATCTACCTTTTCTCAATCCAATAATTTTCTTTAAAATCAAAACACCAATTTCATCCACCATTAACTCAAATCTCAAAGCACACCTCAACTACCTTTCAAGCATTAAATTTTCTCATAAATGATCATAAACCATACAAATGATTATAACTTCAACACTAAAATAACATGTTAATTTTTACAAAAAGAAACTAATAATAAGAAAACCAACACCTTTCCCCAACCATTGGTACCATAGGACCCCCAAACAAACTTAACACAATCAACATATAACATAGTTAATATGTCTATCTCACAACATCACATATGAATCACAAATTAATTAAGAACATCTATAAATTAGCATTTTTTTAAATAATTAATAAAATTCTATAATAATTATATAACAAATCCAACTAAGTATTTTTTAATCATTTATAACAAAATTACATTTAGGAATTAACAATAAATAGCTAAGAAGCCGATTAGGGACCATTGCAAGGAAGCCAATTAGGGACCATTGCAAGGAAGCCAATAGAAAATAGTTGAATGTTGCCTCCCTGACACTCCATACATAAGAAAAATGACTAACTAGAAAAAAAAGATAAAAAAACATTATCCAGTATGACAATAGCTATGCAAAGGATAAAATAGTATAGTGTAAATCAAATGCAATCATGGTAATAAACCATGGCAACTAACTACTAGTGACATGAGGCATAGGAGGTGGTAGAGGATGGGTTTGAAAACTTAGGATTTGTGCAACCTAATGTGAAATGATAGGAACAAATGATACCATCCCCGAAGAGATTAAATTACTTATTCAAAATGATGCCAAGTGATGCTAGTTTAGAGGTATTTTGGGGAATGATTAATTAGAAATCTAGACCGGTGCGAAGTGACATAGTGGAAAGACCGACCATCATAATGGCTTGTCAATATTCTAATAGATTTATGATCCCTATTTATTGCAGCTAGATTATTTTCATGTTGGTTTGGGTTCTCTATTTTCCCCTTGGCAAAATGGGTGGAGATAGAAATGGTTTGAACCAATTGTCTGCCAAAAATGGTAGGAGAATGTTGAAGTTTGGAGTGAATTATTTTTTGGAGGCCTCACCACTTACATTGAGAAGCTACATGGTTTAGATACAGAAGTAACAATTGCATTTGTGGAGGGATAAGATGAGGTTATTCTCAAAGTAGTTAGTATTGAATTGGTAGTTTTAAAAGAACTTGTGGTAAAGGTGTCTTATACTCCTGTGCAAGCAAGAAAATTTTTGAGGGAAAAAAAGAGTATAATGAGGGAATGGAAATATTCTTCAAGAAAGGAAATAAAAACAAAGTTAAAAGGAATTCTAATGGTGGATATGTTATGGATATTATTATTCCTCTATGGGTAGAGATATAAGAAGTTATTATGAGGAAAAATCCCTCAATCTTGATTATACATGAGGGTTCAATCCTTCTTATTCTAGAGTTTGCAAAATCAATATTTGTTCAAAAGAATCCTAAAATGGGTATGGATAAGAAAGATGTGAGCTATTTTTTGAAGTACTCATTGATACCATAAGATGTCTCCTTTGGTGATGATGGTGGAAGTACAGCTTAAAATTGTCTTATCTGATTATGAAGATTCAGACTATACTCCCTCTAATGAGTATGTCCATGATTCCTTTATCCCTAAATGTAATGTGAAGGGTAAAAAAAAAGTGGGGGGTTCTTCCTTTGTGTTGGCTAATGGGAAAGGGAAAGTCCCTTTGGATTCCACCTCTTCCCATGTGAAAAAAGCCAAAAAAGATATTGAAATCAATGAGGATCTTGTTCTGCAGCCCCCTCTTACTAATAAGTCTAACATGGAAATTCGTGTTGATATCCCGATAGGGAAACATACCCCGCAGAGATGGGATTGTTTATGTTTGATAGTATAAATATCAGAAAGAATGTTAAATAAAATATGGATAGCCAATGTTCTCTGCTAATGTCGATAGTGTGAGATTAATGCCTTGAAGGACAGATGTGTTCCAACCCCCAATGTGCATAGTGTGGATAAAATTCTTGCCACTACACAAAATCTTTCCAAAGGGGTCAAGTATTAGAAACATGGGCATGAACAATGCATTAAAACCTTCGAGGATGAAATTACAAAATTTCATGAGAAATTGAGGGCAGTCATTGTGGTGAGTCATACTGCAATGGAGAATAATTCTAATGGGATAAAGAGGTTAAATGCCTAGGTAGAGGCTATCCAAGGTTTATCAAAGGGTTCCTCTAATTCCCCTATTGGTGTAGAATATTATGTATACTAAAAGGGGAGGGGCGAATCAATATACTCTTGAAAATTTTAAAGCACCTAACTAATTGTCCACATAACATATTTTAATTCTATTGGAAATTAAACAACTAATAGCATAAAATAAAGCAATACATAACACACTAATTATTTTGTGAAAACCCAAGATGGGAGAAAATACATGAGAGGGATATCTCTCAAGTATTATGTAATCAGTTAATAATACATAGGGTGGCTCATGCCTTGTGTGGCTTACTATCATTTTTCTCACTACATTTGGGGTCATTGCCCTGATACAAAAATAGAAAATATTTCTAAATATACAAAATTTGAACAAGTGGTCATTCATCTAGAAATGCATAGATTTATTTCTTAGTGTACTATAGATTTTATCCTTTCTACCAATAGAACTCTATATATACAATTCACTTACAATAGTTTGCATATACATACAACATCAAAATAGAAACATAGAATTATATAGATTGCTTCACTTCAAGAACCAAAGTCATTGTAGTTATATACCATGTTCAACATGTACTCACTTTATGTCACCAGAGACTAAAAGAAAATGTGTAACCAATTTTCAATTCAGAT
>MU223881.1:2432027-2447335 GCA_018584345.1 Thuja plicata | reverse complement strand
AACAGATATAGCTAGGTCAACACACACACACACACACACACACACACACACACACACACACACACACATTATCCAATCATACCTAGCTGTACCAAACCTAGGTTAAAAAAATTTCACACTAGCAAACTCAAATCCCAAATCCAAAGCTGAACTAGAAACTTAGTACAACAGAAGTAAAAATGTCATACGAAATGAAACAATTAAAAATAATTTAAGATGACCATTTTGTATCGGCTTAGCTTTGTTAACAAATGATTTTCCCAATAACAAAAATTATACTATACAATTTTTGTAATGGATAATAGATTTCACATTGCATATAATTTGTATTCATTTTTAGTTATTCTCCCCTTGGCTAAAATGAATTTTCTGAATGCTTTAACCATTAGTATTTATAAAAAAGGAATATTGGATCTCCCAAAATAGGAGTATTTGATCTTCCTATCTAAGAAATTTTGAAGATTGAAACTCGAAGTACTTCTATTGAAAGGGAGAGAAAATCTTTGACTAAATATGCATGAGTTCCATTTATACCTCCTATTAGTGCCAAATTTCTCTCAAATTTATATTAACAGGTGTCATATAGAATTAAACATGAGAAAATAAATGTAGAGTTGTGTTAGAGTTGTGTATACATGTATAAATGTGTGTATATGTACACACATGTGTGTGTATATACACACATTTTTGTATATTTTTATACATACACACATACACACACCATATTTAAAAAATTAAGAAATAAACAATTAAAATTTCTTATGCATCTTCTCAGTTATCATCCGGGTGAACCAAACATGGCGCAGGGCACCCTGACAAAGACATGCAAAGGGGTCAAAGGAAAAGGAACCTGTACAATTTGGACAATAAATAAATTTTCCCTTCTCTCTCAAGGAGGTTATGAACACAATTTGACTAGGATCCAAGCTACATAATTAGTTTACCTTACCTTGCTTCTTAACAAAAAAAGATTAATTTTTAGTGATATCTTACATGGTTCCTAAGATGATTATATCTGTCATCTTTTTCTCCAGTTGTAGACATTTAATAAGACCCTAATGCAATCAATCAAAGAGGAGGATGAAGCTTCTTTAAGTATGGATCATACTTTTAATTTGTAAATGATGAGTGAAAGAGTAGGATATATCTTACATTGTTGGTCAAACCATTGATAGAGTTTTCTTATCAAGTAAATATAAACAATAGTTCTATGCCATGAGCATGGAAAAATGACAGAGATCACAGGGCCTATGCCATGGAAAAGAGAAACATTCATCATGCAGAAAAAACAATAGTTCACAACAATGGTAATGAACAAAGGAAATATGCATAACATCATAGGTTATCAATTATTAGTATAGTGAAATGTTTGAGATGTCATAATCTTTGAATGAGATAATATGCAGTGCTTCTAGATACAGAGAACACTCATGTGAAAGTCTCATAGTCAATAGATTCTAGGAAATTAGAGATTATATGTATTGTTGATAGAGAATTGACAATATAAATCATAGATTATATGTATTGTTGGAGGAGTAGTGGTTGTGTTGCATCATCTGGGTATACCATTGAGTTATGTTGTGTCTCTAAACAATTGCGACCATGATGCCTACATTTATGTTTCTGAGCTGTTGTGTCCCAGGATCCCTTATGACCCTTTATGATCCCTAAGAATACATCTTAGAGATCTTAAAGTGTCATAAAGGGTCATAAGAGTGTCCTAAGAGGGGCTATATGAGCTTCCACCTTCACGTGGTTGGCCATGTTAAGTAGAGAATATTAAAGTATTCTTGAAACCAAGTGAAGTTCAAACTAACATACCTTCATTATTTAATCAATGCTACGAGACAAATGTCTAGAATGAATTGGTGGTTTATAGTAGTTTGATTTACTATGAGTCATCTAAAAAATTTAATGCTTATTGTTTAGAAATATGTAATCTAAATTGGCCACCTTTCTTGTCCCAAGATATTGTCATGGGCAGCGAGGCGAAGGATTACAATAGGGGTTGCCAAAGGGTTGAGGTATTTGCATGAGGAATGTGGTGAAGGCACCATTGTGCATCGAGACATCAGTTCTTCTAATATCATGCTTGGTCCTAATTTCTTGCCCTTGGTATGTCAGCTTTCCCCTAATGTCAAAAATTTATGTTTGTTGAATTCATTTATACATCGAAGGTACTTGATGTTATTTATAGGCGGGGTGTTAGAAATAAGTCAATCAGATCAAAATCTATTGGTTCTAAATCTATTGGTTCTAACTCTTGTTTTACTTTACAAATCTCAGAGTGCCATAGGTGGGATGGATTTGAAGTTTTCAATGTTGACAAGATATTCGAGAGTACATCTACAGATCAAACATGTCAGAAATTTGCTTAAAGGGCATATGTCTCAAAGAGTGTGAGCTTGTGTATGTATAACTTGTCTAAGTCAGATTCTGATAGCTATTATCTACATATTGTTATTATATCTTTATATCATATTAATAAATGGATCCCAAGAATAGAAGTTTATGTAATGCAACTAGATATAACTCTGACTTGTTTAAATAGAATACTTATGCAATTATTTTCCTAGCTATGAACACCATAGGTTTACCATCTATAGCTAGAATATCTCTATAACATGGGTGGTAATTCTTAACCACCATTTTCACAAAATCAACATAAATAAACATATTAGGAAAAATGAAATTGTTCAAGTCTAAGCTCCATGGATTGCATAGTGGAAATAAATATTCTCTCCTCCTATGGAAGTAGTTGAACACTTCCCAACCAGACTCTAGCAGTTATGCATGTTGAACCCCAATCAAATTATCTAGTAATTTGTCTAGTGGACCTCCACACCTAGACACATTATGTGGAACAATATAAGGTTGCTTTGTAATTTATTATTTTGTAAATTTCTGCTCAGAATATCAATCTGTAGTCCAAAAATCTCCTCCTTTGTATATCAATTTATGTTTTGTGATAACAGCAATTTGTTACTTGAAGATTGAGTATCAATATCAATAAATTCCTTGCATTCCTTCATTTCTATGAATGTATATCAATATCAATAAATCTACTGAAATGAAGTTTGCAGTATCAGCAAAACATAACTATCAAAGAAAAACCCTTCATTCTCACATGCATACCAACTGTTTGAAAAAATACTCAATTGAAATAAGTGAAAAATAATTGGTTCAAACTGGTAGGGGATATTACAATGTCTTTAGAAAATATAGGTTACAAAACTTAGGCAACATAGTTGTCTGAGTTTAATTAACAATAAGTAACTTTTCATGCCTAAATAAAATCTTGTTAGTATTTTTCTTTTCCAAATACAATACTCTTGTATGATTCTTGCTATAGGTATAGAATAGTCTTATGTATGCTTTCTTTTTGTCACTCATATCCTATTTCTTTCACTTCATCTTCCTCTGCCTTCATAATAATGACAATGCCTTCAAAAAATAAACTCAACATATCTCATATAAAACTTGAAGTCTACACTATACTATTTATTTGTTTATAATTACTCAAAATATTAATGTTGATTTATGGATTCTACATTATAGTTCTTATATTGAACACCTCTTCTTTGTATAATTGAGGAGGTTGACATGACATAAATTCAACCTCTAAGGTATGAATGTGATGATTGGTACATTCCTTGTACTCACCCCTCCCCCTACATCCCCCGATGCCCCCTCTCTCTTGCATTATATTGTGGATGTGTGTATCTCCTCTTNATTGAACACCTCTTCTTTGTATAATTGAGGAGGTTGACATGACATAAATTCAACCTCTAAGGTATGAATGTGATGATTGGTACATTCCTTGTACTCAACCCTCCCCCTACATCCCCCGATGCCCCCTCTCTCTTGCATTATATTGTGGATGTGTGTATCTCCTCTTAGTAATATTGGTTAAAGTTTAATACATCATATGAGGAAAATATTATCAATCCACAAAGAAATCAAAGTGTTTGTTGATAACTAAGTTACACGTTTGTTTCATTTTCCCCCATACAACAATTCTTATTTTAAAAAACATAATATGTAACAATTTTATCTCTGGAAGGAAAAGAATGAAGATGAGCACCGCAAATTTCACAGGTCACACAAAGGGAAAATTTTTTACTAGGACAGAGCCATGAAGCCCAAAGGTCTACTGAAATCTATGGATCAAGGCACAAGAAGACCGGGTATTTCCACAACAAGATGAAGCCTCCCACAACCCCAGCAAAGTTAACAAATAAGAATACTTTCTTTATGTGAAGGTTTTGGTAAAAATATTGGCAACTTGTTTGGATGTTGGGAAATAGTAGACTAATGACTTGTCCATGAATGAGATCCCCAATGTAGTGTATTTGGATGTCAATATGCTTGGTCCTTTGATGATGGATTGGGATACATGAGATTTGAGTAGCACATTGATTGTCTCAAAATATGGTTGATGGTTGTTTAGATTGAATACCAAACTCAATGAGAAAATTATGAAACCAAATAGCCTCAGTTTTGGTACTCGGATTCAATAGAAGATGGACCAATAACAAATTGCTTCCTTCTCTCTAACAAACAAGTCTTGAACCAAGTGAGAAGCTATAAGTTGAAGTCATGAACTTATAGCTTCTCACTTGGTTCAAGACTTTCTTGTTAGAGAGAAATAAGCAATTTGTTATTGGTCCATCTTCTATTGAAGCTGAGTACCCAAAATGAGGCTATTTGGTTTCAGAATTTAATTTTTTTCTAAATTTAATGTGTCAAAATTTTGACATTAATTGGTCAAACATTTGCGTCGTGGGTTTGGCATCCTGGTCAAAACAGAAAGAGTTTGGTCAAAATATTTTGACCATTCTGTGTTGAAAGTCTGTGTCATGGGTTTGGCATCCTGGTAGAAACAGAAAGAGTTTAGTCAAATTTCTTTGACCATTTTGTGTCAAAAAATTTCAAACATTTCGACCAAATTTGGTTGAAACTTTTTGAACATTTCGATGAACATTGGGTATAGTTTCGACCAGTAATATGGGCATTTGAATATGCTAATTTTGACCAAGTTTGTGTAGAAATTTTGACATTAACAAGAATGTGTCAATCGTTCGATGATAAAAATAATGAAAAAGCAATTTGTGGGTCTTTCGACCAATCTGCGTAGATGATTTGACCAATTTTTATCAAAAATAGGAGCCAATTTTACTAGTGCAAGGTACATAAGTGAGTTGACTAAATAGACTTAACATTATATTAAATTAGTAAATTCAGCAAAATTAAACAAGTAAGCCATCATCTACCTCTATCAAAAACCAAAACATAAAAGCTAAACCAGTAGCGAGAGGTTTCCCACATACGAAAAGTATTAAAGTCCATCAACTAAAAAATAATACAAAGCGACACAAGGCTACATAGTAATAAAATTAAAGTGTTAAGCATAAAATGGAAATTAAAAAAAATGGCCCAAATATAGGGCTTGGGGTCCATAGTGTAACAACACCCCAACCCACACTTCACCATCAGCATGATCCTTTGCCATCCCATAAGCGCTTCAGCAGTAGCAGGTCCGGCTACTCCTCACTGAGAAAATTGAAGAGTTGTCAGTTTCCTTCAACAAACTCTTTCCCCACAGAGGCCTTCTCATTCAGAAAATAAAGGGTAGTGGAAGAGGCATGCATAACCTTGAGAGTGAATTTGTTGACATCCGCTATCCTCTTGTTTGTGTTGGACAAGTCCTCATTCAGTTTAGCCACCGTATTCTCTTGATTTATAATCTGGAACTTGATTTTTCCAACCAAACAGGGTACCCACAACACTTTTAGGGCTTTCCTTCATAGTGTCAGGGGTGAAATCTTCCTTTACCACTTCAGCCATAGTGTCTTGGTTAGCATTTTTTCCCACTTCATGATCAGTATTCGTCTGCTTATCAACCATGCTGGGAGACTCAACTGAGACATCCTCTTTATCAAATAACTCCTTCATAGCCTGTTTCCCTTTCTCCTTGGAAAGTAACGAGGACCAACGGGTACTAGTGGGTCGGGGGTCAACATTCTAGGGGCACTCTAGGTTGATGTAAATTTTCTTGTATTTTTTGGAAGGCTGGGGAGAATCATCAAGGGTTAGATCATGCTTCTTGCCTGCATGTGAAGCAGGGGTAGGGTGGGTTTCAGAAGAATTAGGGCTGGCAGCAAGGGTAGAGCCTCTGATAGAACTAGAAGGCGAGGGAATGACCTCATTGAGGAAGACCGAGGGAAAAATATTTTGGTGGGAAATTTGGGTAATTTCCACAATGGGAAGAGGGAACAAAGCACAGTGGAAGTGGTAAATTTTGAAGGTAAGACCTTTGCAGATGGAAATAGGTTTTTTACCAAGAGAGATCACCTCATTCACGGTTGCCATAGTATTTTCCAAGAAATGCAGAAAATAAAAAGGCATGGAAATTAATAGTTTATGCCTAAGATGGTTAAGAAAAGGGAGGTGGTAATTGTAGAACATACTGAAATAGCCCTCCAAGGTGAAATACTTCATACCTAGCTTGTACATCTTTGGCCAGAACTCTGGAAGGTCAGTCGTTCTATCACCGCCAATTTTAGACAACGGTTTGTCATCTTTGGAAAAAAATTGGTCGAACCCTATTTTAGCCTAGGTTTTGGTGGTTTTCTTCCACTTCCTACCCGTGGTGGCTATACCCATGGCTTTACCAATAACCTCCTCATTGATCTCAAATGTGATACCATTAATGATGACCCTTCTCTCATTCCAGCTTTTGGCAAACTATCAAGAAATCATTTCATCGTTCCCAGCCAAGCATTTCATGAAGGGTAGAATCCCTCCTTCCTTACAGAAATATGTCACCATTGGATCTGAGGAGAAATCCTCCTCAATCTTTTCTGGTTCAATCCTATGACGATCCCCACCCATATTAGCAGAGTTTTTAGACACAACCCATACCCAAGAATTCCACGCCCAGGAAGAGTAGAAAACCTTCAAAGCACAATACCACCATAAACAAGAGCATGAAAAAAAAGTAGAGCCATTGCATGAAATGGAAAAAATGAGGTGATAACTTGGCCTTAAACATCTATCATTTTTCATACAAAAATTGCAATAATAATTGCCTTTAGACACAAAAAATATCGCCAAGGATGCCACCAGGGTTAACATGTGGGAGTGGCATTGTAACCTGTAATCACCGTCAAAGCAATCTTCATCATATCTTTTATTAATCTCCTTAAATTGAAAATGTATCTGATGGCACTTAAAGACATAATGGCACTTTATGGAGGGAGTGATGCAAGCAGGCCACGTCCACCACTAAAAAGTATTGGGGAGCCTGCATTTGGATGCCACATGGAATTTCCAAATGTGACAAAAAACCAAGCTATAATGGATATTGCTTTGAGGCCTTCCTTTTAGTGCTTGAATTAGACTTTATTTTTAAACATTTTGGTTATTGTTGTTGGCACTGCTCATTTCCCACATAAGCAGGTCCTGAGTATTTTTTGGCAGCTGAGTAGTAGCACGCAAACATCATAAGCCATCCATCTACAAACCTATAGCCGCCATGGAATCAGTAACAAAATTCCCTTCCCTGTAAATGTGTTTAATGGTGGTCTCACTAAAGTGACCTAGTAGACCTCTTATATCCGATAGGATAGGGTCAACTCTCCACCTGGACGTAGAGAAACCACCAGCAGCATCAATAATAACCTTGGAATCTCCGTTAACCTCAATCCTGGAGAAACCCAAGTTAAGGGAGAAATTTGAACCCCATAAGAATGCCATAGCCTCTACTTGGTTAACTGGTCAATGAGGGGACCAACATAAGTGGCCATGATTCTCCCCCAGTGATCTAGTATGATTCCCCCTCCCACTTGAAGCCCATCCTTAGCAGACCCATCAAAATTAAGTTTCTACCAGTAGGCCTGAGGGCAGACCCAAATAGTCGCCTTTCTTGCTCTTAGTGTAGAGTTGTCAAATCTGGAAAACCCCTTACCCAATCCCCAATCCCTAGCAATCTTCCACTCAAATTCCATAGGAGGGAAATTAGGGCTTTTTGAGCTTCCCACCAGCAGATTTTCCTATAAAAGTTTATACCCGAGATAAAAAAAATATCCTTTGTAGTGAGTTTAGTATCTTTGAATATCATGTCATTGCGTTCCTTCCAAATAACCTGGAATAATATAGGGGGAATTTGGTTCCATAATAGTTTTATTAGCGGGTGTTGTGAAGGTGAGTGCCATTCAAGAAGCATATCCTGGATGTTGTAGTTTGAAGCCCACAGAAGGTTGATTCTAGAGAGGATCTCTTGCCAGATCCCAACAACAAACTCATAGTGAAGCATGATATGGTTAGAGATTTCCTCATATTTCTTGCACAGGAAGCATCTGTTAGCAAGGATAAACCCTCTTTTGAAAATATTGTCGAGAGTGAGGATTTTCCCATGGAGTGTTGTCCATCAGAAAAAGTTAACTTTAGGGATTAATTGTGGCTGACAAACCTTCCTCCAAAAATAAATGTTAGCATTGTCATTGATAAGCAGAACAGAGGCCGATTTGGCAGAGAACCCACCATGTTGAGTGTGTCTCCAAAGAAATCTATCAGGCCGATCTATGATAGGGATGCAAACCGAAAGAAATAAATCTCTAAGTTTAGTTGCAAGGATGGTTAGGTTCGGTCTATCCTAAAGATGAGGGAGGAGGTCAATCCACTTACCATTAGAGATAAAGTTGGAGACCAGCAGCCCAACACCAAGGGTCAAAATACTCCTCAGCTAGAAGAAATGAGAGTTCCCAAGGATGGTGTCTGGCAGCTAGGGGTCGTCCAAGAACCTGATCTCCATACCATTATCCAATGGCTAGATGGTCCCCTTTTCCAATATACTTCTGCATTTGAGGATATTGTTCTAGATTTTGGAGCCCCTCGGGTGGCCCTGCACCATGAAGAGTTTACAGTAGCATCCCCCATCTAGATACTTATCTTTCATGATTCTACACCAATCAGCAGTTCCCCGCACCATGGTCCAAGCTATTTTAGAAAGTAGAGCTCTATTAAGGTTACAAATTTTCCTTAAACCCAGGCCCCCCAGGGCTTTGGGGAGACAAAAGTTATCCCAAGAGACCAATGGGAGGCATTTATTTTCCTCAAAACCTGACCAAAGGAAGGTACATTGAATTTTTTCAAGCTTGTCAACCATGAAACCGAAGATTTTAAATATAGACAAAAAATAAACTGGAATGCCTTGCAGGGAAGTAGCAAGGAATTGAAGCTTACCAGCATTACTGAGGACTTTACCTTTCCATCTCACTAGTTTCCTTTGGGTCCTTTCAAGGATAGAATTCCAAAATTCATTCTTCACATATTTGACAGTCAATGGAAGGCCAAGATAGGTAGCAAGAATTTTGTCATCCTGGCGACCCAAAATCTTCAATATTTTTTTCTGAACCATGTCCTCAGTGATGAAGAAGAACATTAAGCTTTTGTGATAGTTGATATGTTGTCCCAAAGTGGTAGCGTAATTGTCCAGCAGTCACTTCCACATTTCAGCTTTGCTAACCAAGGAGGCCCCAAAGAAGAATGTGTCATCAATGAATTATTGCAGGATCATAGATTGCAGAGTAGTGGTCAGCTTGATCCCCATAATCACTCTGGAATGGGCCATCTCCATCATATTACGGCCAAAAACCTCCGCAAGGAGGATAAAGAATGTTAATATTTTAGCCCATTCATTATTATTTTGAATGTCTATAGAAATTTCCACACATAATTTTTGATTTTATTGTGGAGAAAAGCATACTGTCAGTAAGTTGCAAATCTATTGAAAAAAATTACCCTCCAATTATGGTTTGATGAATGTCCATACTCTGCTCCAATTTCAACACA
Source organism: Thuja plicata (assembly GCA_018584345.1). NCBI lineage: Eukaryota > Viridiplantae > Streptophyta > Pinopsida > Cupressales > Cupressaceae > Thuja > Thuja plicata. The sequence continues at coordinate 2,437,480 of MU223881.1, read as the reverse complement.
AGCGGGGAGGATGCTAGCAAAGGTTGTGGAATTTGACTTTTCTCCTACCAATTGCATTTTTTTCAAAGTTTCTAAAGCCTCTGAATAATGAATCCATTATGTGAATGTCATGCAATCATAACATTCCATGACATCACATTTCTTTCAAACATGTTGTCAAACAATTTTGTTGCCATGTCAATGCTTCCACATTTTGGAAGCATGTCTACCAATGCATTTTACATTATAACACTGACAAAAAAAACCCCTTATATTATGCTTTGATGGATGTATATACTCTGTTCCAAATCTCCCATTCCGGTATAAGAAAGAAGTATGGTGTCAATGTTTTGGAATTTGACTTTACCCTGCCACTCACATTTCCTTCAAAACATCTAACACCTTTGTAGCAAATATATTTTGCATATGTCCTCTGATCATTGTAGTGCATGAAAATACATTTCTTTGAGGCATCCTCTCAAAAAAGTCACATTCCTTGTCTAAGCTTCCATACACATGTCTTTTGTATGCTCAAATAATCATATTCTAGGAGATGATGTCTTGATTGTTTTGTGATCGAATAGTTTACCAGGACTCACTGAACTACTGCACTTGGTATACATGTAAGTAAGTTTATTATGAAGAGTTGTGAGTGTAGAAAATGTAAATCACCTATGAGTGATGAAATATTTGACAGTTCTACCTTGTATAATATTGTTTTTGATATTGAGATTATAGGCCTACAATAATTGAAGACGTGTCGTGTAAGGACAGAAAATATCAAGAGCATGCCACATAAACAAATTCTATACAATGCGAAAAGTCGATCAATGAGTCAAAGTCGATTCACAAATAGACTAGTCAACGAAGATTTTTTCATTTCATACATGAGGAAAAATATACATGATTTCGACCTACTCGACGCAAAATGTCATAATCCTATAATACAATGATAAAATCAAATCTAACAATGATGTCGACCTACTTGTCGAGCACCCTAAATACATCATGATAGTTCCTCAATTCATAAAATCAATACATCAAGTCCATTAGGTACATCATACATCAAAAGTATACATCAATGCGAGACCTTGTAGGTCAATCATGAAACATTATACATAGGTGTCATTGGACAACTGTCCATCAGCAAAATCCTTGTCTCCTAACTCATTGAACATCTATTCATCTGCTATCTTGAGATAGGAGTGTGCTCCAAGTGCTTTTCCGCCCAACCTGTGGTTAGGTCCCCCAGGGCTCTTCCTGACACGAAGAGTGTGTCAACCGTGCCTGAGAAGTCTAACAACCCGGAATTGGTGGATCAGATGGATCTATTGCAACCGTGAAACTAACTACAAAGCACATATGCCTAATGTAGAACATAATCACGGATGTGGCAAAGAGATGAAACATAATAGACATATTTATGAAAACATATGCAATATAGCTTTGGCCAAAGCATTTAAACGCCAGATTTCTAAAAAAAGTTACAACATTTTCATTTATACCCTTCACTGGTTAATACATTTAGCACCCCTCCCATTCACTATCATTCTCAACAAAAGATAAGAAAACACATCATCGCAAAAGACAAGAAAAGAACGAATGAAATTCAGTATAATTCCAAATTGGTAAACATCTACTCCTAATGGTAAGCTCCTCTGCTAATACATTTTAATATTTTTAAGAAAAGTGGAACATAACAATGTTTCAATTAAGAGATAAAATTTTAGATTTCCAAATATATTTAGAAAATTAAATTGAACATCGAAGAATTTTCATAATAAAGGAAAAACAGAGTATATTGTCAACATGGAATCTCCAAACGGTTCTAGTGTAACAACAGACCATATTGACTCTCTTAGAGTTGTATTTTTTATATTTTCCTACTCTTTAGTTTAAAAGAATTGTATAAAACCAGAAGATCATTCCCCCCCCCCCCACCTTCTAACATGAATATCCTGTAACTGACTGGTAACTTTCAGTATTAAAAAATGTCTGTGAGAAGAATTCAGAAGAGGAGTCCATTCCATATCTATATTTGTACATGGTGAATCACAACACCAGATGCAGGTTCCAGATGCCGGTTTCCTAATAAAAAGGTCAATACTACACATAGAAAGTCTATCGATATCTTTTCTTAAGATATACACAAAACCAAACTGCACTATGGCTTTCATTAAGGAAAAGAAGCATGAGTTTTAACTTAGTAATGTCAACTTTGACAGATCGGTGCCCTTTAACATGGGTTGATAACTTATACAACTCCCGTCAAAATATACATACACAAAACGATTTTTATCAAAAGGAAAATTTCATAGTCTCTAATCGTAAAAGACACATACGATTTTGCCACTGCCATTCTGTTTTAAATTTAAATACCTGGAAAGTGGTGTATTCCACTTCCTAAGATGGCTCTCCGTCTCCCTCCAGCTCCCTCTGTCTTCCTCTCCCCAAATCGTCTGTGTTTTTCCTTTTCCTTTTTCCCCAATTTTCAAAACTTAAAGATCCATTCATGGTTTGCATGCAGTCCAAATTGGAAAAGAAAGGGGTACGGTCAGATCATGGTCGAAAATAATGTTTGCATTAAATTATTACAATTAATTTGTAACTGTTACTCTTTCCAGCTCATCGGTTATAAGCAAAGATATTATTATTATGTTTATTATTTTACTTTTATTGATTTCATCTGGAATTTTTATAATTTTATATGTATATGTTCATTAGCAAGAAGATATATTTAATTCTCCAAAAACATACATTTATGTTGTAATCAAAAGTATTATGATATGGATACATAATCAAGCGATGAACATTTTTTCAACGATTTTCTTTATGTTCATTTAATAATGCATTTCAAAAATTCCCTTTTTCTAATCTCAACCATAACAAAATATATTCAATTAATGAAGGGAAAGGAATAAATTACTTACTTAATTTCCACATTTGTTCATATTAGGTAAGGAAGAGACAAAAGTTTAAACATTTCATGAGATGCATAGTGTGACTACATGGTGTGTACAAACCAGTCAATCCAAAGCCACCACTGCCGAGGAGCTAGCCTCCTTTACCTCAACCACACTCTTGCCTTCTTCCTGCAACCACTCACACACACTCAAGACCGCATCAGCAAGTTAGTGCCCAATAAATCATAATCAAATTAAATAAAAATATATATTCTGTTGCATATATCTCATAAATAATTATTCAATTATCACATCACAATTATTCAATTATCACATCATCATATGATATGAGTATCTAATTAATATCATCATAAAATTCAACATCATTATAAAATTCACGAGATCAAAATAATATGAAATTATTATCATAAGGTCGAATAACAAAAAAATACCAATAAGATGTCTAAAATAATGTCTAAAAACGTATCAACATAAGTCGAGGTCCAACCAACCTAGTCAACAAGGTAAAAATGTTGCTAGCTGATCCTAGAAAATAGGAGTCTAGAAGATCAAGTAGTGACATGTATAGTAGCCTTTAGAGGGGTTGTGTGTAGTAAGAAGAGTGAGTAGTACATTCTTCAACATAATGATGTGTGGTCGAGGTGACTAGGAGATGGTAATGGTACTTCCACTCGTAAGACATTTTCAAAAGAATTGAGACCTTCACAGACAATCTATTGAGGAGGGTTAGCTTTCAAAACCAAATAAAGTGGTGAAAAATATAGATGTTGACTGCAATTTGAAAAATATAGTGCAAATTATACCTGCTTAACTCAACATGAAAAGTCTGGCAAAAGAATTCTAGCGTGACATTTTTGGTGGTGGCTTTTCTCCCTCTCAAAAATCCTATCAACTAAATAGAAAATAAGATATAAATGTTGAATAGAAATAATGTAAAGTTGGTTTGTTCTTTTACAACATTAATTAAATCTTAAAACTAATCAAAATAATTATATAATTAAAAAAATGAATGAAATTGTACTTCTTGTTAGAATGGTCAGAACTAGATGTAAGATTCTATTTTGATCAATATTTAATCTATAGAATTGGAGATAGTCATTTTTCCTTCACTAACTCATAAATGTATTATTATAAAGTTATTTTTATTGAATAAATGCATAAACAAGAGATGTCCTTTAAGCTCCTGATGGGATAGGCTAGGATAGACTAGCTAGTCTATTCTTTGAACCTTGTCTAAGGTCTCCAGTGTACTTTGACACCAATGGATGATCTATAGGATACTGAATTCATTCAAGTACCCCCTGATATGCCCAGCTATCCCACCAAGTTACACAAGTCCAACTATCATCATGACAAACCTTGCTTCCAGGCACTAACCCTTATATTGGCTCAAAAAGGGTGTTTTTGCTTCCAGACCTACTCCACATTCTAACAGAGAGTTCTAATGAATTGTATGGACTTTTTATGACTGTTGACACCTTTCCATGGCATTGAGAAAATTTGGGGGTTACCCAATTTGATAGTTCCTTTGGAAACTAGGGCTACTAGAATAGGCCTAATTAGCCCTCCACCCGGATTTGTACGGAGTCTTATGCCTTTTGCTCAAGGATTCAACACCTCTATTCTGAAGAACATATACTAGGATTGATCCCCTCTAAGTGATTTTTGGGGTCTCAGGTACCCAAGAGACCGTACAGGTTATATAGCAAAAATGAGGGTTTCAACGGTTTTAAAACCTTCTCTCTGTCTAGGTCTTCAACAGGACCCTTCTGCAATGCTTTAAGCCTCCTCCTTCACACAAACTAACCTTCGGTCATCCATCTAGCATCCGTCCAAAGGGATAGGCCTAGAACTCATTCCTCTAACTACTGGAGTCCTTTTAGTGCTTCTGCAACCTAGCCGGGCTATGCGTTAGCTCGCCTAGGGCTTTGTCAAACAGCTGTTTGCCTTGCTTTTCAAGGGCCCTGCATTATAATACAAACTCATTGGGGTCTGTACTTTTAGAATCCACAAATCCATGGTGTTTCTACGGTGGACATGAAAGCTACAGACCTACATTTGCATTCCTCTCCAAACTGGCAGAGAGCAGTCTAACACAAATGAGCTAAATAAAAACTACTAATTCTCCAAATGAAAAGAAACTACACACACACAAATAAAAATCTACACACTCAAATAGTAACTACAATAAGGATTAACACAAATCTCTTGTATTCACAGATATTCAGTCTTTGTAACAGTGACTATTGTAATAAAAAAAACACCAGCAGTCTAGTCTTCCTATGTTGTGTCGTACAATAATGACTCTCCCCTTGGGATTACTGTTAGTCAAGCATTATATATCCTTCCTAGGAAGTGTGTGCATTAGTTTTAGGGCTTAGAGCCACTTAGCAACATTAGTCTTTTACAAACAAAGAGAGTTACTTAACAACTTGTAAAAGTTGCTAGCAACTTTGAAGCAACTTTTAGTTGCTTGAGTAACTTTTGCTTACTCATACAAAAAGACCACTTCTAAAGCACACTTGTGCTCATAACCAAACACTAGCTTAG
>MU223881.1:2405014-2431977 GCA_018584345.1 Thuja plicata | reverse complement strand
CTTGTGCTCATAACCAAACACTAGCTTAGGATTACTAACCCCAATCCAAGCACTCCAAGTTGACAACATTCCTTGGATAGTGTGCTGCACAACCAAACTAGAAAGCCTAGAAACTTCTAGGACTTATCCATTGCCTAGACGCAACAAAAACAAATGAGCCAAACTCCTTGTGACCCTTATTTAATTACATGCTTCAAACCAAGGTAAGACACACCAAAATATGAAGGTGAAGGCCCTCATAGAGGTTCTCCTGCACCATACTCCCCCTCAGCACAAACTAAGGCACCTTGGGGTCTAGGAGAGCTAGATCAACACCAAACCTTTTGAACTATCCTTCCTCTATCCATGTAGCTTCTGATTCTGGCTGTCCTTTCCATTTGATTAGATGCTCCATGTAGACTTGATGTCTGGTGGTCTTCTTCACCCTGGATTCTAGGATCTTCTCTACTTGGGATGGTTCCTTCTTAGGCATGGTATTGGTATCCACATCTTGTAGTACCTTTGGTGGAGCTGTACCATACTGACTAAGATCACCCTTAAATTTGACCAAGTCTGCAACATTGAACACCGGTGAGATGGATAACTCTGAAGTTAAGTCCACCTTGTAGGAATTCTCTCCATACTTGGCTAAAATCTTGCATGGACCTAATCTCCTCATATTTAGCTTAGTAGGCATGCCCTTCTACATTCTTGCTTTGCTAAGATGGAACATGACATAGTCCCCAATTTGAAACTATACTTCTTTTCTCTTCTCATCCACTTTAGCCTTGAGTCTTTGAGTAGACTCCATGATGGTTTTCTTCACCTGCTCTTGAACCTCCTTGATTGTTTGAGTGAAATCTTCATCTTGTCCACTCTTCAACTCCATGGCACCTAAATCCCTCAACTCACACACTCCTCTGGGGTGTCTTCCATACACTATCTCAAAAGGACTTTTTCTTGTGGTCCTATTCACACTATTATTATATGCATATTCAACCTGAGAAATAACAAGATCCCAAGTCTGCACATACTCCTTTGTCAAACACCTTAGCAAGTTGCCAAGCACCCTGTTGATGACCTCAATTTGACCATCAGTTTGAGGATGGTATGCTGAACTGAAAGAGAGATTAGTTCCTAGAATTTTCCACAAGGTTTGCCAAAAATGGCCCATGAACTTGCTATCCCTATCTGACACAATGCTCAAAGGGATTCCATGAATTCTAACTATCTCTTTGAAGAAGAGATGTGCTACATAACTTTCATCATGAGTAGTTCTACATGGAATGAAATGACTCATCTTAGTGAACTTGTCAACAACAACATAGATGCTATCCATACCTGATTTGGTTTTAGGGATTCCAACCACAAAGTCCATGCTTACACACTCCCAAGGCCTATTTGGAATTGGTAGAGGTTGATAGAGTCCTACATTTCTTGAACCTCCTTTAGCTCTTTGGCATATTTCACATTTCTCTACATACCTCCTGACATCCCTAGCTAGCTTAGGCCAAAAGTAGTATCTTTTTACTAACTCCAAAGTCTTGTTTATGCCAAAATGACCACTTAGGCTGCCATTATGCTTCTCTTGGATCAGATTTTCCCTCATGGATCCTCTAGGTACACAAAGTTGATTACCTTTAAACAATAGTCCATTCTGAAGGGTGTAATCTGCAAACTCACCATGAAAATGGTTCTCAAACTCTAGGCACACTTTGTAGGCTTGTGAGAAGTCTTCATCCTCCTCATATAAGTCTTTGAAACTTGCTATTCCAATGCTTTGCAGTTGTACCTCTTGGATAGTTAATAACTTCCTACTCAAGGAATCTACTACCTTATTGAGCTGCCCTTTCTTATGCTTGATTGTGAAGGTAAAGGACTGGAGATATTCCATCCACTTCAAGTGCCTGTTACTAAGCTTCTCCTAAGTGTTTATGTAGCTTAAAGCCTGATTATTAGTAAAGACAACAAATTCTTTTGGCAAAAGGTATTGCCTCCACTTCTTGAGAGATTATACTAATGCATACAATTCCAAGTCATAAGTTGAATACTTCTTCTTTGCCTCATTGAGCTTCTCACTGAAGAATGCCACAGGCCTTCCTTCTTGACTCAATACACCATCTATTGCTGTACCACTTGCATCATATTCAATGGTAAACAATTTATCAAAAGTAGGTAAGAGTAGGATAGGTTTAGTGGCTACCTCTTGCTTCAATGTTTGGAATGCTTTCTCAGCTGCCTCAAGCCATTTGAACTTAGTTTTCAGCCCTCCTTTGATGGTGTCTAATAATGGTGCACAAATCCCACTAAAATTCCTGATGAACTTTCTATAAAATTGGGCTAAACCATGAAAACTTCTAACTTCTGTCCCTATTTTTGGGGTAGACCAATTCAAGATTGCCTCCACCTTTCTTGGGTCCATTTTTAGAGTACCCTTGGACAATACAAAGCCCAAATAAATCATCTCTTGCTGCATGAACTCACACTTTTTCCAGGTTGATGGCTAATTTCTCTTCATATAGCTTATTCATAACCAACCTTAAGTGTTCCAGGTGTTCTGCTTTTGTCTTGTTGTAAATGAGTATATCATCAAGATACACCACTACAAATCTACCTATGAAGTCCTTCAAGACCTCATTCATCAACCTCATAAAGGTGTCAGGGGCATTGGTAAGCCCAAATGGCATCACAAGCCACTCATATAAACCATCAGTGGTTTCAAAAGCGGTCTTCCACTCATCCCCCTCCTTTATTCTGATTTGGTGATAACCACTCTTCAAATCCAGCTTTGTAAAATACATAGTACCTCCTAAGCAATCCATCAAATCTTCTATTCTTGGAATTGGGAACCTATACCTGATAGTGATCTTGTTAATAGCTCTTGAATTTGTGCAAAGTCTCCATTTTCCTCCTTTCTTGGATGCTAAGACCACTGGGATTGCACAAGGACTAATACTCTTCTTGATCAACCCTTGATCCAATAATTCTTGCACTTTCCTTACTACTTCCTTTTTCTGATCTGGGGTTAGCTTGTAAGCTGCTTTGTTAGGTAGAGAAACACCAGGAACAAAATCAATTTGATGACTTGTTACTCTTCCTAGAGGTAAAGTGGCAGGGGTTCCATCACTCACTATGTCTTTGAATTCTTTCAGCATTTGCTGCACTTCCAATGGTAAATCTGCCTTCAACTTCTTGTCTTCCTCCTTTGGCTTTACCATAATAGCACACCCTATGGTCTCCTCATCCTATAGTGCATGTAAGAACTCTTTACCACTGCTAAGCAATACACTAGGTGTCTTAGAAGTGCCTTCTTCATTCTCTATTAAGGACTGAATTTTGAAAGTCCTTCCATCCTTTTTGAAAGCAATGGAGTTGTCTTCTCCATCATACATCATATTCCTATCAAATTGCCAGGGTCTTCCCAATAGAAGATGGCATGCATCCATGGGTAAGACATCACAAAGAATCCTATCTTTATAGCCTCCAATAGAAAACTCAACCCATGTCTGTTCATTAACTAGTACACTTTGCTCCTGGTTCAACCAAGTCACCTTGTATGGATTTGTATGTGGAACCTTTGTGATTTTTAGCTTCTTTTCTGCCTCCTTTGCTATGATGTTATATGTAGATCCTGAATCCACAATAACTTTGCACACTTTTCCTTGTATCTTTCACCTGAATCTAAAAAGAGCTCTTCTTTGCTTGGGTTCACCTTGATTAGGCTGCCTAATAAGTACTATTCTAAACAAAAGATTCTCCCCCATTTTTTATTCCAATTTGCTGACCTCATTAGTGCATGAGCTGCTGCTTTCCTCTTGGGTATAGGCTACCCTCTTCTCATTCTGTGAGGCTAATTGTTTCTCAAGACACCTGTAGGTAGGGTGTCCAAGTTGTCCACATTGATAACACTTCATGGTGGCAAAATAGGAGCTGGTCCTTCCTGTTCCTCTTCCTCTGCTTCCTTGAGAATGTCTTCCTCTACCATAAGATCCTCTTGTACTAATTTCTAAACTCTATTCCAACAGCCTACTTTCTCCTTGGTTTCTTGATTCACCACCTCTACTAGATCCACCTCTTTGACCCCCTCTAGAGTCTCTACCTCTTCCCCTGTTCTTGGAGTTAGGTTCTTGCTTCCTTCTTTGTTTGTATTCAATCTTTTGTGCCATATGCTGACATCCAAGTACGGTGGTGGGAGTGAACAAACTCATCTCTTCAGCTATGCTCCATTTCAAGCCACTTAGATACCTTTCCACTTTAATAATTTCTTCTTCTTTGACCCTGGATCTCAAGCTCAGCTTGTGGAACTCTTCAGTGTAGGTGGTTACATCCATATCTTTCTGCTTGAGATTCAATCTCCTCCTATGCTGCTGGATTTCATAATTAGCTGGTAGGCATGCTTCCCTAACTTTGTTAGTCATTTCTTTCCAATTAGAGATTTGGTTCTTTCCCTCTTTTTCTCTTTCACCTTGCAAGTAGTTCCACCAGGTTAAAGCTTGTCCTCTCAACCTAGATTTGGCCACTTTGACATTTTGTGCCTCTGAGATCTCTTCACATTCAAAGTGATTCTCCATGCCTTCAATCCACTGCATCACAAGCTCTGTATCCATTCTGCCAGTCAGTAATGGGACACCTTCAAGTGCCTTGCCCGTGATAGCCTTCAAGGCTTTAAGAAATTTCTCATCTTGGGTTGGATGATTAGGTTTAGGTACATCATCATCAATGGTCTCCTCTTTCACTTTGGCATCCTTCTCCTCCATCCTATCTTTCACCTTATCTGCTTTTGCTTGGACATCAACCAAAAGTTGTTCCATCTGATACAATCTTTCCTGCATCAGTCTATTGTCTTCCTCTTGATCTTCCACCTTCTTAGAAAGCTCTACATTAGTCACCATTTGTTTCTTGTGTGATGATTCAACTAATTCCTCTAATGGTTGAAACATCCACTATTCACTTCCCAAGTCTTAACTTGGCTCTGATACCAATCTGATAGGATAGGCTAGGATAGACTAGCTAGTCTATGCTCTGAACCTTGTCTAAGGTCTCCAGTGTACTCTGACACCAATGGATGATCTATAGGATACTAAATTCATTCAAGTACCCCCTGATCTACCCAACTATCCCACCAAGTTACACAAGTCCAACTATCATCATGACAAACCTTGCTTCCAGGCACTAACCCTTATATTGGCTCAAAAAGGGTGTTTTTTCTTCCATACCTACTCCACATTCTAACAAAGAGTTCTAATGAATTTTATGGACTTTTTATGACTGTTTACACCTTTCCATGGTATTGAGAAGATTTGGGGGTTACCCAATTTGATAGTTCCTTTGGAAACTAGGGCTACTAGAATAGACCTAATTAGCCCTCCACCCGTATTTGTAGGGAGTTTTATGCCTTTTGCTCAAGGATTCAATACCTCTGGTCTGAAGAACATATACTAGGATTGATCCCCTCTAAGTGATTTCTGGGGTCTCAGGTACCCAACAGACCGTACAGGTTATATAGAAAAAATGAGGGTTTCAAGGGTTTTAAAACCTTCTCTCTGTCTAGGTCTTCAACAAGACACTTCTGCAATGCTTCAAGCCTCCTCCTTCACACAAAATAACCTTCACTCATCCATCTAGCATCCCTCCAAAGGGCTAGGCCTGGAACTCATTCCTCTAACTGCTAGAGTCCTTTTAGTGCTGCTGCAACCTAGCCGGGCTATGCATTAGCTCACCTAGGGCTTTGTCAAATAGTTGTTTGCCTTTCTTTTCAAGGGCCCTGCATTATAATACAAACTCATTGGGGTCTATACTTTCAAAATCCACAAATCCATGGTGTTTCCACGGTGGACAGTAAAGCTACTGACCTACATTTGCATTCCTCTCCAAACTGGCAGAGAGCAGTCTAACACAAAAGAACTAAATAAAAACTACTAATTCTGCAAATGGAAAGAAACTACACACGCACAAATGAAAATCTACACACTCAAACAGTAACTAAAATAAGGATTCACACAAATCTCTTGTAATCATAGATATTCAGTCTTTGTAACAATGACTATTGTAGTAAAAAAAAATGCCAGCAGTCTGGTCTTCCTGTGTTGTGGCGTACAATAATGACTCTCCCCTCAGGATTAGGGTTAGTCAAGAATTATATATCCTTCCTGTGAAGTGTGTGAATTGGTTTTAGGGCTTAGAGCCACTTAGCAACATTAGTCTTTTACAAACAAAGAGAGTTGCTTAAAAACTTCTAAAAGTTGCTAGCAACTTTGAAGCAACTTTTAGTTGCCTGAGTAACTTTTGCTTACTCATACAAAAGGACCACTTCTAAAGCACACTTGTGCTCATAACCAAACACTAGCTTAGGATTACTAACCCCAATCCAAGCACTCCAAGTTGACAATATTCCTTGGATAGTGTGCTGCACAACCAAACTAGAAAGCCTAGAAACTTCTAGGACTTATTCATTGCCTAGACACAACAGAAACAAATGAGCCAAACTCCTTGTGACCCTTATTTAATTACATGCTTCAAACCAAGGTAAGACACACAAAAATATGAAGGTGAGGGCCCTCATAGAGGTTCTCCTGCACCAGCTCCTACCTATAAGTGTTACATATAGTAGTTATTTTAGGTAGAGTAGTTGTTAGTTCTTTTTAGATTAGTGGAAACATAGACCATTCGTGTACATAGTCATCTAGTTGATTGCTCCTTGTGATGCTCTATATCAGTCACATGGCTTAATGGTAGCTACTATTAATAATATGGTAAATGAATTTCTCTACACATTCTAGCCCCTTTTTTGGGGTAATGTGTAGGAAGGTGAATGTTTGTAGCAATGAGGAACTTGAGCGTAGAATTTTTGTCCACAAAATTTTCAATCAATTTGGTTTACTTGAATGTTTTCTTCTACAAGTGTGTCTCAATAGATTATGAATCGCATTCAAGCTGTCACATATGAAAATAAAAGGATGATCACAGATTATTTGTATCACGTTCCACACTTCTTTAGAATTCATAACCATGCATCTCAATAAAGAGATTGTTCATTTCATATATGAAATGGTTTTTACATAAATTTTTTTATTAAAGTAAATTAATTATAATTAGTAAAAAGTTATTATTATTTAGATTTTTTATATAAATATTATAAATGTGTGTAACTATTTATTTTTATATGTATTAATAATGTATTATCTATTATACAATTAATAGAAAAAAAAATTGAACAAAGCATTAAAATTAATTAAACCATTAAATACAGGGTTGACCCTATAGTGCAACGACAATGTTTTCCATTGCAAAGTCATGTTGATATGGTAGTTTAGGTTTGAGCCTCCACAAGTGAACCAAACAACATTGAAGCAGATCAAACAGATGCCACACTGACATGGACGGAGGACTTGCACATACGAAATACAAAAACAAGAGTGCACACAGATAGGAGGACTCACTGGCGACAATAGCAGGCTATTGTGATTGGCGGTGGAGATGGTTGTCATGGGCACTAGCTGAATGCATGGAGTCATGCATCAAATGCAATAATATTTAGAGGAGAGTGTTGTCCCTCACCCTCAATTGTTTTCCTTGACGACAAAGACACAATCTTTGTGGTTTCCCAAGATAATATAATTGGCATTCATGGTTGTTATGACTTTGGGGTATATGACATTGAGTAAGGCATTCTAATGACAGCTGATACATTAATGACAATTGGTATGGTATCTATTAATCTCAATATGATAGCATTAATTTCAAAATGTTTGCAGCATTTTTGGCTTGATTATGATTTCCTAAGGTTATAAACTATTATATTCATGTGCACATCATGTTGCATGTCTTTAATGGCATTACATTATATATCATGCAATTTACTGAAGAAGTTTTATTGGTCAATTCATTATTGTATTGAGAACGTGATATTATCATAACATGTTTTCTTCATATGATCCTTGAGAAAGACTCCTTGATGCTTAGTGCAAAGGTTGTGATATTACATGAGGAGAAAGTGTTAAAGCCTTGGGTATTCAAGTTTCCTAAGGCATTGGAAATAGAAGGTGAAATAATTCCCATTTCGGGCTTATAGTAGCATATGCCATAAAAAGATTTAAAAGAGGTAACCGAGCTCTCATTTTGTAAAATTATTATCCATATTTTATTTTCCCTTGTGCTAGGGCACGGGCTCGAGCAGTTACTAGGGTTCACTATATACAACATGAATTTGGAGTCTATATGGAGGATCGATTTTTCACAGTCATAGAGGAGGTTTTGACAATGCATAATAGTTTGGAGATGGTTGGAGTTGTTTGGGAAATAAATAAGGGAATCTTAGGCTCTAGTGAAAGGGCATTGCATCTTTCTTTGTTTATCAGTAACCTTTATCATTTTTATTGTAGTTTTCTTGATCAAACTAAATCTGATAAAGTTTTTCAGTTTTAATTTCATAAAGATTATGATTTTGTGTTAAGGGTTTCTTCATTAATTTATCTTTGTAATCAATCTATTGATGTATAATTTGTAATAGTATGTTCTTTAATAGTAACAGTTCTTTGTGAAGTTTTCTTTTTTCAAACCCTAGTTCTGTTGTTAAGGATTCTATTTTGGGGGTTTTAACAGTAATCTTAGTCAATTTTTGTAAGAGGGAAAATGTTTTTTATTGTTTGTGAAAACCCTAGTTGGGATGTGAGACAAGAATTTGTTTTTATCTATTTATGAACTCTGTATTCAAACCCTAGGTTAACTTTATTTTATGGTTCACTGTGTGGTCAATGTTTAATTGTTAACAGAGATATCTCTGTTAACAAAGCATTGCGGGTCTGTATAAGTATAACCCAAGTCTAGGTCTCTCTTGTTTAGTTACGAGAAGAATTTTGTGGTTAAGTTGAAGCTTCTTCTTTACTCTATTTGGGTATACATATTTTAGAACATTACATCTTGTTATCCCAGGTTTGGGTTTGATTAACAAATTGTAGTTTGATTACAATTTTTTTTTTTTTAAAAGTTGTAGAACAATTATGAGGATTATTAGTTTTCTTTTGGTTTAAGGATATTAAACATTATATATTCTTTATTGAAGACATTCATTTTGATGTTGAAAAAAAAAGATCATTCTCTATTAAGAGTTGTCTATTTTGATGATGTAAAAGGAATTTCATTTGTTTCATATATATGTAAATGAAAATTTTGTTGATAGTGCTTTAAGAAAATTGATCAATTGTAGAAGTGAAGTATATTCTTGTGTATACAAACATATACACATCAATCTATTGTACTTAAACTATTGCTTCTGAATCTCAGGTGATGTGAGAGAAAAAGATGGTGTAAAAGTCAAATAGAGATTATACGCTATATTTGTATTAAAACTATGATAGTGTGAGGGAAATTGTATCAGCCAATAAGGCACACTTTTTCCAGTGAGGTACAATCTTTGTAGTCAATGTGGCTTAGTCACTGAGACACAACTTATCTAGTGAGGCATTGTAATCAGTAAGATTCATTAAGCTAGTGAGACATTTTTGAGTAGTTTTTCTTCCCATGGAGGTTTTTCCACTCATGAAAAATTGTGTTATGTGTTCTTATTATATTTGTGGTTAATATTATTTGCAAGTTACAATCATTTGTCACCTTTATGATCTGGTTATGGTCTTTATACTCATTCATGTTAGATACCTATTTTGTCTCTTCACAAGCAGTTCACTGACTTTTATGAAAAAATCTATCCAAATGGATTGGAAGAGCTCTGAACTCATTACCAGGAATCTATAGGACACTAAAGACTCTGAGACCATACTTGGTTTAGAACTTTCATACACACCCGTGTCTCTGCATTCATCTTTCCTCTGACATACACCTAACCGGACAGTCCTAGCTCGCTTAGGGCATGACTATAAAAATAGAAAATTGACTCCTCTAAGCTCCTACTTGCATAAGTACACTATAAAGAGGCTCCCCTAACTCATTCATCCAACCTTTTGATTTTCCCATAGTTGGATTTCATGGGGGACGCATAAAACCTAAATTAAACTGAACTGGACCAACAGACTCCCTAAAACTTACAATTTCCTACAACTAACAAATTAACTCTACGCTACTTGCTCCTTGAATGAAAAATTCTTGACTATGTTCCTACTACACAAATCCACTAATAGATCAATTATTTCAATCTATTAAAACACAAAGAACATTCAAATGAGTGGATTGTACTCTGTATCTCAGAACACTTGCTCTATTGCTTTCAAAAACTTGCTTACAATCAAATTTACCTTGGGAAATGAGTCAAAGAGTACCATAAGATGCTTCCTCCACCATTTCAGGCAACTAGCATTGATTTCCCACTCCTATATGAGGGAAATACAAAGTTGTCGAGTTGCATGAAACATTTGTAAAAAGTTGTAAATGTTGTCATGACAACTTTTGAGCATCTTTTGCATTTATGATGCAAACTATATTTTAGGGCCTCTAACCCATACAACTCAATGAAATAACATCATCCAAGCCACTTTAATAATATTTCTCACCTTACATAGGTCTAGGACACATTTAAACCTCATTTCCCAAATTTAGGCATATTCTAAGGATTAAACACTTAAAAACAAACTAAACTAAAATAGAATGAAATTATTACTAACCACTAATTCACCTAGTCACAGACAACAAAAAGACCTTCTAAGGTCTAAGAAAAAACATAATGACTTGGCTATTCTAATTTAAAAGTCAAAACTAATTAGGGATTTTAGGATAGCCTTGGTGCTCTTGCACCATCCTCCCCAAATGGAAAGAATTAAATCCACCCTTGGATTGAGTAAGTTGAGGTCAATGCCCAAATTTTTGAGCTCTGCTTCCTTTATCCATACTACATCTGCATCGGGTTGTCCTTGCCACTTCACTAAGTTTTCTTGGTATTCCTTCTTCCTTGTGTTCTTATAGACTTTGGAATCAAGTATGTATTTTGCTTTCTTGGTTGGTGTAGATGGTGAGTTTAGTTCTTCCACCTCATGTATGACTTCAGTCAAACTTTGATCTACATCTAGGATTGGGAATTTGTATAAAACAAGGTTTGCAATATTAAACACTAGAGATAAACCCATATCCTTTGGAAGTTCCACCTTATAGGGATTTTCTCCATATTTGGCTAGTATGACACATGAGCCAATTCTTCTCATCTGAATCTTATGTGGTGTTCATTTTTGTAGTCTTTCCTAATTGAGGTGAACTATCACTAGATCCCTAACTTTGAATTGGACATCTCTTTTCCTCTCATCCACTTTTCTCTTAATCTTCTTTGTATTTTCAATGAGTGTCTTCCTCACTTTCTCATGGACTTCTTGCATAGAATGTGCAAATTCATCATTATAGCCACTTCCCTTGGATCCATCCTTCAGATCTCAGAGCTCATATATGCCTCTTGGATGAAGACCATAAACTACTTCAAAAGGACTCATACCAGTAGTCCTATTCACTGTGTCATTGTAGGTATATTCTTCTTCCCATACTCCTTAGTTAGACGCCTTAGCAGATTTCCAAGACTCCTATTGACTACCTCTATTTGGCCATCAGTCTAAGGATGGTATGCAGATCCAAAGGACAAGTTTATTCCTAACTTTTGCCAGAGAGTCTTCCAAAAATGACTCATAAACTTTGTATCTTTGTCAAACACTATGCTCAGTGGAAAACCATGTATTCTGACTACCTCCTTGAAAAATAGGGAAGCTATCTGAATTGCATTATTTGTTGTCTTGCAGGGTACAAAGTGTGTCATCTTTCTAAATCTGTCCATAATAACATAAATGATATCCATTCCCTACTTTGTCTTGGGCAACCCCACTAAAAAATCCATACTCAAACATTCCCATGGTTTGGTTGGAATGGGTAAAGGCTGGTATATGCTTGCATTAGTAGATGTACCTTTTTCCTTCTGACAGATAACACAACCTTCTACATATCTCTTAACATCCATATTCATCTTGGGCCAAAAGTAGAATCTTTGAGCTAATTCTTGAGATTTGTTAACACCAAAATGGCCACTAAGTGCACCATTTTATTTCTCTTGGATTAGATTCTCCCTAATAGACCCCCTAGGGACACATAATTGACTCCCTTTAAACAATAGACCATTGTGTAAATTATACTTAGAGAATTGACTATGAAAGTGATTTTTATACTCTTGGCATACCTTGTAAATGTTTGCAAACTCCTCATCTTCACCATATAGGTCTTTGAAGTTGTCTATCCCCATGCTCTGTAGTTGAATCTCTTGAATGGTCAAGGATCTTCTACTTAAGGCATCTGATACCTTATTCTGCAACCCCTTCTTATGTTTGATGTTGAAGGTGTAGGCTTGTAGGTACTCAACCCACTTCATATTCTTGTGACTGAGTTTATCTTTAGAGTTCAAGAAACTTAATGCTTGATTTTATGAATAGACTATGAACTCTTTTGGAAGCAAATAATTCCTCCACTTCCTTAGTGACTGGACCAGAGCATACATATCTATGTCATAAGAAGAGTATTTCTTCTTAGCTTTGCCTAGTTTCTCAAATTTGAAGGCCACTGGTCTTCGCTCTTGACTCAAGACAAAACCAGTGGCTACAATGCTAGCATCACATTCCATTGTAAATATATTTTCAAAGCTTGGTAAAACTAAAATTGGTTGGGTATAAATCTTCTTTTTCAACATCTCAAACTCATGGTTAGCTTGTTCATTCCAAACAAATTTACTCTTCATCCCACCCTTGATAGTATGAAGCATAGGAGCACAAATTGTACTGAATTGTTTGATAAACTTTCTATAGTACTGTACTAAGCTATGAAAACTTCTTACCCCGGTGCTTGTTCTTGGAGTAGGCCATTTGATGATGGCCTCCAATTTGCTAGGATCCATCTTTAGGTTGCCTTGAGAAAACACAAATCCAAGGTATATTAACTCTTGATGAATTCACACTTCTCCAAATTTATCATCAGCTCCTCCTCATGTAGCTTCTTACAAACCATTTCTAGGTGTCTGAGATGTTCTTCTCTTGTCTTACTATAGGTGAGTATATCATCCAAGTAGACTACCACAAACTTTCCAATATAGTCTTTAATGACTTCATTCATCAACCTCATGAATATTGATGGGGCATTCAATAACCCAAATGGCATGATAAGACACTCATATAGTCCTTCTTTGGTCTTGAAGGTTGTTTTTCACTCATCTCCCTCATTTACCCTGATTTAATGATATCCACTCTTTAGGTCTATCTTGGTAAAATACNTTCATCCTCCTAGATATTCCATTAGGTATTTTATCCTAGGGATAGGGAACCTATACCTAATGGTTATTATATTTATTTCTCTGGAGTCAGTACATAACCTCCATGTTCCTCCCTTTTTAGGGGCTAATATAGTGGGCATGACACAAGGGCTAATACTCTTCCTAATCAGACATTGGCTTAGTAATTCATGAATCTGCCTAGCTATCTCCTCATTTTGTTGAGGAGTCATCTTATATGCAGCCTTATTGGGTAGGGTATCTCCAGAGATTAGGTCAATTTTATGGTTACTAACCTCTTATATGTTAGGGTTGAGGGTTTTCCATCACTAACTATGGCTTCATACTTTTGCAAAAGCTCCTTTACTTCCTTTGGGAACTCTGGCTTCTTTACTGCACTATCTGCACTTTCTTCTTTTGGTTTCAACACTAATTAAATACCAACTCCCTCTCCTTCTCCCAAGTCCTCTAAGAACTCCTTCTCACTCACAATGAGAACATTTGGTCCAGATGACTTCATCTCTCCATCATCTAGTAGTGACTAGATTTTGAATGTGACATTGTCCTTCTTGAAAGAGTATGAGTTCTTTGTAGCATCATGCATGGCCTTTTTGTCAAATTTCCATGGTCTCCCTAGGAGTAGGAGATATGTATCCATAGGTAGGACATAACATCAGACTCTATCCTTATACCTCCCAATTGAAAACTCCACCCAAGCTTTCTCATTGACTAGGACATGTTGCCTTTTGTTTATCCAGGTGATCTTGTAAGGATTGGTGTGGGATATTCTTGTGATTTTCAACTTGCTAAATTCTTCCTCTGACACTATATTGTTAGTATACCCTGAGTCTATAATGACTCTACACACTTTTCCCATCATCTTACACTTCACTCTAAATAGTGACCTCCTCTAACTATGCTCTTCTTTTACTAGCTCCTTAATCAGAGTTCTCATCATAAGGTTCTCACCTTCTTATGATTCTAAGGAAACCTCAGGGTGTTTGTTTCCACCACTAGTTTCTTCTTGAACATAGTTCACCCTCTTGTCACTTCCTTGAGAATTTTAACCCTTTTTTGGACATCTGTATGCAGGATGTCCCATCTAATTGCAGTGGTAAAACTTCATAGTGGCAAAGTAATTACCCCCACCTTGATTGTTGTTTCTTCATCTTCTATTAAAGTTCCTTCCTCTATTTGAACCCCCTCTATTAGATTTTCCTCCTTGTTGTTCGAAAAATTTGTTCTCTCCTTGGTTCTCTAGTTCATAAATCCTTCCACCATATCCACCTCTCTATCCTCTAGTGTCTCTCCCTCTACCTCTTCCTCTAGTAGTACTAGAGTCTTGTTTCTTCCTTAGCTTCTCTTTGACTTTGATGGCAATTTGGTGGCACTTTTGAATGGTATCCTGAGTCAAAAGAATCAACTTTTGAATGGTATCTTCTTGTACGGTCAACTTTACTCCATTAAGGTATCTTTCTACTTTAACCTTCTCATGCTCTACAACTCTAGATCTAATGCAAAGTCTCTCAAATTCTTCAGTGTATGAGTTTACATCTAGGTACTTCTATCTCAATGCAATTGGATTTCATAATCCTCAGGGATATAAGCATCTCTGACTTTTGCAACCATAGCCTTCCATGATTCAATGGGCCTCTTTCCTTCCTTCTCTCTATCATCTTTGTTTAATTTCCACCAAGTGAGTGAAGACCCTCTCAGTCTAGCCTTTGCAACCTTAACCTTTTGAGCCCCAGTGATTCCATCACACTCAAAATGGTTTTCTAGTCCCTCTATCCAGTCAAGGACTATCTCTGGCTCCATATTTCAACTAAATATTGGAACTCCCTCTAGTGATTTTCCACTCATAGCCTTTAAATATTTCAGGAATGGCTCCTCAATAATGACAGGGTCAACTTTAGATACTTCAACATCAATGGAAATATCCTTGCCTTTCCCTTCAACCTTATCCTTTACTTCATCTTCTTTCACATCAACTTCATCTACCTTTTTCTCCAACTGAGCCAATCTGTCTCAGAGTATCCTATTCTCTACTTCTTGATCATCTACCTTCTTAGCTAGCTTAGCATTAGTCACCATTGTTGACTCTCCCACTGATTCAGTTGGTTGGAACATTAACCACAAGCCTAATTAGCTATGCCCTGATACCAATCTAATAGAAGTAACCCAAAGGTGTGCTCACACAATGCTCTAGATAGGAATATTCTTTCCCTAGTCCACTTAGGATCCCAATTACTCTTCTAGGATCTCAATAGCCTCAAGAAACTGAGCCTAAGACTATTCCAACTCTCCTCTAAGAGTCACTCTTCTTTTGTTTCACCTTGAAGTACAACTACCATTAGTTTTGTCTCAATACTTCACACTTACTTTGAAGGATTCAAAACCTAAACTCTTCATGCCAACTCCACAAATAATACAAGGGTCTTTTCCACTACTTTTATTCTCATTATGCATCCATTCATTCCCATTTGAATAGGTCTTTAATCCCAATTTGGTCGAGTTCCAAAGCTTCTCTAAAAATGATCCTATTAGGCCTAATTGACCAATTAGTTCTATCCAGAGGGTTTTTCTAGATTTACTTCTAAATATTCCAAACAAACCCTAAAAAAAATTTAGGATCTAGATACCCTTTTTTAAGACCTAAAGTATTTTCAATGTCTAGGGTCCCAAAGCCTTATGTACACCTTTGTCCTAAATTGTAGAGATATTAGACCTATTTTGTCTCTTCACAAGCAGTTCACTAACTTCTATGGAAAATTCTATCCAAAAGGATTGTACGAGCTCTGAACTCATTACTAGCAATCTATAAGACCCTAAAGAATCTCAAACTACACTTGGTTCAGAACTTTCATACGCACCCTTGCCTCTACATTCATCTTTTCCTCTATCATACACCTAACTAGACAGTCCTAGATCACCTAGGGAATGGCTATAAAAATAGAAAATTGACTCCTCTGACCTCCTACTTGCATATTTACACTCTAGAGAGGCTCTCCTAACTTGTACATCCAATATTTTGAGTTTTCCAACATTGGATTTCATGGGGGAGCCATAAAACCAAAATTACACTGAACTAGACCAGCAGACTCCCTAAAACTTAAACAATTTCCTACAGCTAACAAATTAAAACTACACTACTTTCTCCTTGAATGAAAAAGTCTTAAATATGTTCATACTACATGAATCAACCAATAGATCAAGTATTTCAATCCATTAAAATACAAAGAACATTCAAATGAGTGGATTGTATTATGTATCTCAGAACACTTGCTCTATTGCTTTCAAAAACTTGCTTACAATCAAATCAACTTTAGGAAATGAGTCATAGAGTACCATAAGATGGTTCCTCCACCATTTTAGACCACTAGAATTTATTTCCCACTCCTAGATTGAGGGGAATCCAAAGTTGTCAAGTTGCATGCAACATTTGCAAAAAGTTGCAAATGTTGTCATGACAACTTTTGAACATCTTTTGCATTTATGATGCAGACTATATTTTAGGACCTCTAACCCATACAATTCATTAAACTAATATTATTAAAGCCTCTTTAAGCATCTATCTCACCTTACATAGGTTGAGGACAAATTTAGACCCCATTTCCCAAATTTAGGCCTATTCTAAGGACTAAACACTTAAAAGCAAACTAAACTAAACTAAACTAGAATGAAATTAGAACTAACCANTAATTCACCTAGTCACACACAAAAAAAAGACCTTCTAAGGTCTAAGAAAAAACATAATTACTTGGCTAGAGTTAGTTACAAGCCAAAACTAGTTAGGGCTTTGAGGATAGCCTAGGTGCTCCATCACCGAAACATAGGTACCTAGAATAGATGCATACACTTGGGAGATTTATATGGTGTTAAAATAATTTGAATCAATAAAAAACTTGGCCCTAATTCACCCTTGGTATGTTGCTGCATGCATTTCTTCTTCTCATTGGCTAAATACATACTGAATATTTACCCTAGGGCCTTAGTTTTGAAGCTGCAGATCAACTCCCCTGACTTTGAACTTTTGGAACCTTATATTACATTTCCTCAACTTAAATTCCACCCAATGGAATCAATTCCCAATGGTGAAATAGTAATTTAAGGCCACATCTTCATACTAGACCCCAATTCTTGTGGTTTTCAGACCTATGGTCATAGTTTTCCATCTAACTCGTGCAAATGTTAACCAAATTAAACCAAACCAAATTAAAATGAAAGGTAGTTCATCAACAAATGTTATGGATTCACTTGATCATAATATGGAAATCGTACACAGCCATACAACTCAGAGTTTTCTCAGAAAATAGTATTTTTTCATTCAAAATTTGCTTCAGACAATAACCTATGGTAATCTCCCAACCTCATAGGAATCTTACATCTTGTTAGAGTATTTTTATACATAGGTTGTCACTTATTATCTGGCATCTACTCTACCATCCTTGAATCAGCCTCCTTCTTAGACTATCTTACTACCATCATTGAATCAGCCTCCTTCTTAGATTGTCAATAGGCTTTAGGTAAGACCAATGCTACTTTCATGAGTCAACCTTTTTGGAACTCCTTGGGATGTACCTCAATATATAGAAGATGGTTAATTCCTGCTCTGCTAAGAGACTTAATGCTTCAATGGTTAAACTGAAACACAATGACCTGTTTCTAATGCAACTTGAATTGCATATTTTTAGATCTATTTAAGTACAATACCTCTCTGATCAATGTATCAATTCAATTCCTTTGTGCTCCACACTTTTTGCTCTGTGATGCTGTGCTTCACTATTCATTGGTGTCTGTAGAATTCTTTAGCTCTCCCTTAGCTTGATTGATCAGGACTATATGTTGTTTATCCTTCACCAGTTTCTCTTCAGCATCTTCTTTCTATTTACTCCCCTTCCCTGTATCTGATTGCATGCGAAAATGAATTATGCTTGTCTCTTAAATAGACATGATATTCCTTAATTCTTGATTCTTGGGGTGAAAATCAATCCAGCCAATCTGATTTAGAGCTTTAACTCCTGATTTATCTCATAGTTATCTTCTTTCCAACTGTATAAATCTTCTTTAAATCAATTGCTTAACTATGGTAGAATAAAACAAATAAAACAACCAGTTAAGTCTATCCTTAAGCTCTACCAGCTAGATATTTTTTCATTTTCTGAACTCTCTGTTCTTTTGGTCAATTTTACAGTTCATTGTTAGTGACAACTGTCAGTTCCATCAATGTAACTCTAGTTAGCTTTGGAATATCCATCTATCGGGCAACTCTATTTTTAGTTCATCAGGCATACTGTGATTTTGCTTCATTGGGCAACACTATATTCTGCTCATCGGGCATCACTAATGACTTTTTCTCTACCTTTACCGATGGCATGCACTCTGTCGGTGTAGTCTGTCACTTAGTGAATACTTGACTTTTATGCATTGTTGAAAGCATAATCATTGTTCCATTGATTCTCTGAAGCCTTTGGCATTATGTACATGACCATACATATGATATCAAGTTGACATCAATGACAATACAAACCATTAACTTATTTAATGTCTTGCATCATCTTCAACTTAACATTATCAAACATTCAATTAGTTACATGTCATCAATCTCTCCCTCTGGCATTGATGGAAACATACTATATTATCACACTAAACTATTTCTAATATAATATGAAATACAATTGTTGAGATTCATCAAATTACCAAACAATTTGTTTTGATAACTGATAAAAATTTCTGAGCGCCAGTAAGCTCTGTGTTAGCTTAAATTTGATTCTTGCAAATTTCTATGTTTCTTCTTATGATGTGTTGTGTCCTCTATTTGTGTCAATTTCTCTCTTTTGACTGTTCTTTTTCCTTAATGTCACTGACTGGTCTTTTTTTTTCAACTTTTATACAAGTTATCTCCCTATGGATATGATCTCTCCCTTTTTGGAGTAATCCGGTAATGAATAGTTCCTGATGATAATATGGATACATTCTCTCCCTTTGACAACAATGCCAAACAAATATCTTACAAATATCTAACATTAATGTCAAACAACTATTTTCTTCTATCGATAATATATTCCTTGAATTTCCCTTATCCATCATCAATACAACAATATGCTCTAGTGCTCAGTTCTGATATATACCTTTCTATATATAGATGTAGCTTTGAAGTTCATCTTTTTGCTTGCATCAATCACGAATGATATTCTGATAATATATGGCTGATGTAGCCTTTAGTTATTTACTGACTGGTAGACATAGGTTTTACCCCTAGTCTCTTTCTCAGGTACTCAAATGTATCTTTGGGCAGTGTCTTGGTGAAGATATCAGCCAATTATTCTTTTGATTGCACATATTCAAATATCACCTCTTTTTCTTGAACTTGTTCTCTTAAATAATGATACTTGATGGAAATATGTTTAGTCTTTGTATGCATGATTGGATTCTTAGAAATGTTTATTACACTGGTATTATCACAATAGATAATCATTGGTTCTGTGATCTTCATATGCATACCTTCCAGCAACTATTTGATCCATGCAATATTTTAGTACTTTGTAGCAGCAGCACCATATTCTGCTTTTACGGTAGACTAAGAGATGCATCCTTACTTCTTTCTAATCCATGTGACAAGTCTGTCACCTATAAAGAATGCTCCTCCAGTTGTTCTCTTCTGGTCATCAAGATTTCTAGGCCAATCAGCATCGGTAAACACCTTAAGTTCAAATTTTCCTTATCTTCTATACCATAAGCCAAATTCCTTAGTATTCTTCAGATATCTTAGAATTCTTTTCACAACAATCATATCTAATTCCCTATGGTTAGCAGAAAATCTAGCAACAATTCCTACTGCATGTGCAATATCTGGTCTAGTGTGTACAACATACATGAGTTTTCCTATCATTGATCTATACAAAGTCTGATTTACCTCTCTTGACTTGTCTTCCTTTATTAATTTGCATCCAGTAGCCATCAGTGTTCCAACTAGTTTGGAATCTTCCATCTTGAATATTTTGAGGACCTCTTCGATGTATTTGGACTGTTTAATGAAATTTTTTTTACTTTGTTGAAATATTTGTAGACTAAGAAAGAACTTGATCTCTCCAAACATAGACATCTCAAACTCTTTGGTCATCTCATCAACAAATGATTTTCATAGCATATCATTGCCTCTAAATATGATGTCATCAAAAAATATTTCAGCAATCAAAGTGTTAACATCAGTATCTTCTTTCAAATAAAGATTATTGTTTTCACTAGTCCTTATGAATCCAATACTTATTAGATATGAATGAAGTCATTCATACCAACCTCTGGGAGCTTGTTTCAATCCATACAAGGCTTTGTGAAGTCTACATACCATGTTCCTCTTATCTAGATCTACAAACCCTAGTTTTGGTTTCTCAATGTATACCCCTTCTTCAAGTATTCCATTTAGGAATGCTGACTTGACATCCATTTGATATACTTTGAATCCTCTATATGCAGCATAAGCAAGTAGTATTCTTACTCTTTCTAGCCTAGCAATAGGTGCAAAGGTCTCTCCATAGTCTATATCTTCCTCTTGTGCATACCCGTTGCATACTAGTCTTGCTTTGTTCCTTGTGACTTCTCCATTCTCGTTCAGCTTATTCCTGAATATCCATTTTGTACCAATGACATTCTTGTCATCTGGTCTTGGCACAAGTGACCATGTCTTGTGCTTCTCAATCTGTTCAATCTCATCATTCATAGCACTTATCCATTCTTCATTATCTAGTGCAGCATTGACAGATCTTGGCTCAAACTCACAAATTAAGGAATTCGAGTTTAAGGACTTACTTCTTGTTCTTGTACCATATTTCTTATCTCCTATGATCTATTCCTATAGATGGTTCCTTCTTACATATATTGCAAGTACAGGTACATCTCTTTGTGTATCATCTTGATCTTCATTACCTTGCACATTATCCTAACCATTGGTAACAACATTCTATCCGTCAGTTGCAACATTCTATTGTTCTGGATTTAAGCATTGTTTCTCAGGTAGAGTTATGGGTTCTTCATAGTATACAAACTTGTTGTAGTCCTCTGATTCTTTTGTGCTTTCCAGCTCATTCTTTTCTACAAATTTATCAATCCTCACATTTGCACTTTCAACTATTTTGTTAGAAGCCTTGATTAGACACTTAAACTCTTTTCTCTTGGTAGAATACCCCAGAAAAATACCTTCATCACTTTTGGCATCAAGCTTTCCATTTCTATCATCTTTTAAGACATAACATTGACTACCAAATATCTTTAAGTAACTTACATTGGGTGTTTTACCATACCATAGCTTATAAGGAGTCTTCTTTGAGTCCTTCAATTATACTCTGTTAAGTGTATAAATAGTAGTGCTGACAGCTACTCTCCACAAGATCTGGGTGATGTCCTTCTTTATCATCAGTGTTCTTGCACAATCAACTATTGATCTGTTTCTTCTCTCAGTAATCCCATTTTGTTGTGGTGTTCTTAGTGTAGAAATCTATCTTTTTATACCATGCTCGTTATAGAAATTAGTGAATTCATCTGATATAAATTCTCCTCCTCTATCTGATCTCAAACATTTTAGATCCTTACCACTTTGTTTTTCTACCATAGCCTTATACCATTTAAACATCTTGAATGCTTCAAATTTTTCTTCTAAAAACATGGTTGTCATCATTCTAGAGTAATCATCAACAAAGAGAATAAAATATCTATCTTCATAATAGCTCTTTGTCCTCATAGGTCTGGACATAAATCAGTATGGACTAATTCTAGAATATCACCAGATCTATGGGTTTTACTTTTGAAACTAGACTTTGTCATTTTACGTTTTTGAGAATTTTTGCACATGATGTTGTCTCACTTTGTCATCGTTGGTAAGCCTCTTACACTTCTTTTCCTGCTTATTTTCATCATTTTGTCAAAATTCACATGACACAATCTTTTGTGCCACAACCATATGTCTTTCATTTCTAGTCATCAAGTAAGTGGGCTTAGTTTCATTCAAATAGAATAAGTTACCTTTGGTCTATTCACCGGTACCAATCAGTTTTCCTGATTCACTGAAGATTTTTGCCTTCTTGTTCTCAAATGCTATTCTGTGACCTGAATTATTCAGCTGAGAAACACTCAACTGATTATAATTCAATCCTTTTACCCAATAATAATTTTTTCATTTAATCATGTTATTCAACATTATTGTTCATTTACCTTCAATTTGACAAGGTGTATCATTTCCCATTCTTACTGTACCACCATTATAATACTCAAAAGTATTAAATTTTTCTTTGTCACCAGTCATATAGTGAGTGTAGCCACTATCTATAATCCAGATATCATTCTTACTAATATTAGATATGAGTGCAATTTCTTCATACCTTTCATCATCATCTGAATCATCCTTCACAGCTACAAAAACTATCTCGATTTCATCATCCGGTTTGGTGTCAGTATTTTCATCTTCGCAAGCAGCTAGATAGCTAGCCTTCTTGCCTTTATCCTTGTAGACTCAAGTATCCTTTCTTTCTGATCATCAGTAACCTCTATAATCTTTGTTATCACCTCTGTCAGATTTCTTTTCAAAAGATCTATCATCACTTCTGTCATCTTTTCTTCTGTTAGGACATCTTGCAGCAAAGTGTCGAATTTCTTTACAATTAAAACATACAAGTGGTAACTTTCCTTTGTATTTACCTTTGCCTCTCTACATTCTTCTTTCCATGAGTGCTTCTATTTCATCTAGATCTTCTTCTTCACTTTCACTTTCACTGTCTCTTCTAGATGAGTGTCTCTGACTAGATTTTCTTATTCTCATAGAAGATTTAAATGCAAACTCTAAACTTGGCAAGACACTATTGTCAAAGTTATTCATCTCAAATGAAATCAGTCTACCAATTAGGCTATCAAGAGTAACTATATTGTTTTCTACTACTCTAATTTCTTGAATAGCAGAGACTCTAATAGCATATACATGCAATAAGGCTCTTAAGATTTTACTTACCATTGTCTCCTCTTCAAGTGTACCTCCAACACCTCATATAGCATTGACTAATTATTTTATTCTTGTGTTGTACTGGGTGATGTTTTCACCTTCTTTCATTCTGAGATCATCAAATTTTCCTCTAAGGCTTTATTCCTTGGCTCTTAGAACATTTGTATCACCTCCATGTACAAGCTTCAGTTTGTCCCACATTGTCTTTGCAGTTTTGCAATCTTTGACATCTTCAAATTCAGCATCAGAGAGTGAGGACAAAAGCTTTATAACCATGCATTTATGCTCATGCTTCACTCTCAATTGATCTACTGTGAATGGTCCTATAGGAAACACATATTTAGTATCTAAGTATTGAGTAATATCATTGCCAATACCTGATAAGTGGAGTCTTCTCCTACTTTTCCATGAAGCAAAGTTGTCTTTCTTCAACTTAGGCACATCTCATCTGTTCATCTTGTGATCTTTACTTAGGTCTTGAAACTTTCCTTCTAAGCACATAGGCTCTAATACCAATTGTTAGTAATAACTAAGGGGGGGGGGGGGGGGNAGGGGGGGGGGGGGGTGAATCAGTGGCCTCAAAAATTTATCTTTTAAACTTTAATCCACCAATCAATACACTTCAGATTATTAAGTCCCTACAAGATGCATGCCTTGAAATACTTTGAAATAATTAACTGTCTCTTGGTTTACCTTGTTCGTCCTTATTCTCCTTGATTACTGAAAAGAAATAAAAATTATTTACCGATACTCAATAAATATGCAGAGTATACCAACCAATCCATAAATGCATATGTGAAATGTAAAACAATAAACTAATAAATCATACACACATGAAACATGGATTTTAATGTGGAAACTCTATTAAGGGAGAAAACCACTGGGACTAGTACCCCAAATTTTCACTCTTCTGAAGTGAGCCCTATTAGGATCCAACCTTGTTAAAGGTTAGAAACACACTGTTAAGTGAGACCTTGTTAGAGGATTTTTATACATAGGTTGTCACTTAGTATCTAGCATCTACGCTACTATCCTTGAATTAGCCTCCTTCTTAGACTATCAATATTCTTTATGCTAATCTTACTACCATCCTTGAACAACCTCCTTCTTAGACTGTCAATAGGCTTTAGGTAAGACCAATGCTACTTTCATGAGTCAAATTTTTTGGCACTCCTTGCGATGTACCTCAATATATAGAAGATGGTTAAGTCCTGCTCTATTAAGAGACTTAATGCTTCAATGGTTAAACTGAAACACAATGACTTGTTTCTAATGCAACTTGAATTGTAGATTTTTAGATCTATTTAAGTACAATACCCCTTTGATCAATGTATCAATTCAATTCCTTTGTGCTCCACACTTTCTGCTCAGTGATTTTGTGCTTCACTATTCATCGGTGTCTGCAAAATTCTTTAGCTCTCCCTTAGCTTGATTGACAGGACTGTATGAAGTTTATCCTTCACCAGTTTCTCTTTAGCATCTTCTTTCTATTCACTCCCCTTTCATGTACCTGATTGCATGCAGAAATTAATTATGCGTGTCTCTTATATAGACATGATATTCCTTAATTCTTGATTCTTGGCGTGAAAAACAATCCAACCAATCTGATTTACGGCTTTAACTCCTAATTTATCTCGTAGTTATCTTCTTTCCAACTGTATAAATCTTCTTTAAATCAATTTATTAACTGTAGTCAAATAAAACAAATAAAACAACCAGTTAAGTCTATCCTTAAGCTTTGCTAGCTAGATATTTTGTCATTTTCTAAACTCTCTATTCCGTCGATCAATTCTGTAGTTTGTCGTCGGTAACAACTACCAGTTCTATTGGTGTAACTCCAGTTAGATTTGGGATCTCCATCCATTGGGTAACTCTATTTTTAGTTCATCAGGAAACATTGTCTTCTGCTTATCGAGCATCACTTGTCACTTTTTCTCTACCTTTACTAATGGTGTGCACTCCGTTGGTGTAGTTTGTCACTTAGTGAATACCTAACTTTTATGCATTACTAAAAGCATAATCATTGTTCCATTGATTCTCTGAAGTCTTTGGAATTATGTACATGACTGTATAGATGATATTAAGTTGATATAATGACAATACAAACCATTAACTGATTTAATGTCTTGCATCATCTTCAACTTAATATTATCAAACATTCAATCAGTTACATGTCATTAGATATGATGACAATTGCCTCTATTTTTGGTACAAAAAGAATCTACTCTTATGCTTGCTACAATTGGCTTCAAAGATGGAACACACATTTATCTCACAGTCACTCATGTATATGGAGGACAGTCAAGCATGATCCAAACCTCCAAATTGGTTGCAAAGAAGTTGAAAGACTATGCATCAAGGATATGTACCACAAAATTTAGAAAGATTTATTAATGCTTGGGAAGGAAATGTCGCAAAAGAAAACAAAATGTTTCTAGATTTCCTATTGGAGAATTCAAAATGACATCGATAACATCTCATTGAAACCTATTCAACTAAGGACAGTTTATGATATGGTGTTTGAGAAACTCAACTCATTGGGATGATGAGATATTGAAAAAGGGGTTGACCTATTTTACTATTGGTATGGGGATTAGTGCATATGATAAAGCATCTACAAACAAATATGCACAGTCACATATACAAATGAATGAGTTATCAAAGAGACAAATGCTAGAGTAGTGATCATACAAAGTATTGCAACTCCACTACACAATATGGGTGATAAATTGGCAGTTGACAATGGTCCCTGGATTTCCAACACATAGATTGTTAATTCAAATGAATAATGATTATTAATGGAATATATGTAATGTCTTCAAATAAGATATCCACGAGTGCAAAGCCACTTTTGAAATTGGGGAATATACAAGTTGATACTATTTGCTCAGCTCCATCAAATTGTACTGGTATAAGTTCTAATGAACTCATAAAATTAGAAGCTTGCCACAAGAAGCACTAGGACCGTAAAATACATACTAGTTAATATGGAGGGTGATTTGTGTTATATGCTGAATGTGGACCTCTGAATTCAGCACAAACACAACATAGTCCTTACTTAATTATTCAATTTACAAAGATAAACATGAGTTGTCTATCCTGCAAATTCAATTAAAATGACTTTACCTCCTAATTAGTTGTGGATGTTGATTTTACCCTCAGAACAAGAGCCAACAACCTGACCATTGCTAACATGGAGGATTTCTAGAATGTGAGAAAATATGAAATTGTCATTACTCTATGAAATCAAAATTGCAACTAGTCTATGAAAAGAGGTGTAATTAATCTAAGAAATTGAATTGAAACTAATCTAAGAATGAATTACAACTAATCTATGGAAGCAAATTGCATTTAATCTATAAAAACCAAATTCTCCTAGTCTAGAATTCAAATGCTTTTAATCTAGAATGGAAATTACATTTAAACTAGAAAAGGAATCGCATTAATCTAGAAAGCTTGCAAGAATCAAATTGAAGTGTTAGACATATAAATAAATCATAAATGAAAGCATATATCTTCAATTCCAATTGAAAATTAGCCTAATTATGCAAATTTAAGCTTAAAAGCATGAAAGAAATCAAATGCAAATTGACTATAGAGTTGATGCTCTCCAAAATCATCCCATCTAATGAAGGAAAAGAGGTCCAATTTATAGAAAACCATGGAAAGAGGGTGAAGAGTTTCTTGAAAAGAAATAGTGGCCTCTTCATTTCCATTTGAGACAAAAATGCAAAGATTATTTAAATAAAAGGGTGAATTATT